>JAQFZE010005698.1:0-10101 GCA_034695245.1 Dicyrtomina saundersi
CTGAAACGAGAGTATATCTCCCAAAAACAAGGGTCCCTGGTCCTATGACCGTCCCTAGAAACCCATGTGGCCATGATTTACTTTCTTCTCGTCTATTTTATCAAAGAGTCATTTGACATTCTGAATAATTTTGGAATCTCAAAGATTTTTGAGCGATTACGTGCGCCGTACTTTAAAATGAGAGGAAAGTAGGTAGGTACTATGGGAGTTGAAATTAAAAGAAATGCATGGAGTAGTAACTTATTCAGCATCAACCTAGTGCTATAGCTCAACCTGTGATTTCCTCCAGCTTTTATTCATAGCCTCATAATATAGCCTTCTGTCAAGAGTCAATTCTTGTTTTAATAAGCTTCCAATCTGACCGCGACTAATGATTTATGATGCAGTAGGGGATAACTGGGAGTGGAGTTGCGAGTCGGGCGCCTTTGAGAATTTCAAATGAACTCAACAACATCAAAGTCTCTCTCTCTCTCCATGTCCGCCGCCGTTCGCCTCATTCAAATCCCAGTCCAAAAAACCAGTGGAACTTCTTCAAATTTACATTTGACGATAATATCTGCTCCTTTTATATTCTATTCAATTCTCGTAATCTAACGCTAATCTATTGCACTAAAAGTAACATAAACAATATTCGCACACAGATTGGTTTGTATTTTGAAGAGAAAAAATGACTATGGGGCATTCTGTGTACTACAGCCAACAAGTTTCAAACTTGTTGCTGTTCTAGCCCTGTCTATTAAAAAAAATCGGAACCGAAAAATATCCGAGTTTACCCTATATATATTCTGTATTCCTGAAAATAATACGAAACAAATATTAGTGTTTACAAAAATGAAAAATGTTTTCAAAACCTCATAATCTTTTGATTGAATTTTTAGGGGTGTGCGTGGGATGGGAAAATAAAATCAAACGGTTATAAAATGGGAAGGTGAGATGATGTGATTTCCCTTTGCTTTCACCGGACTTTTTCCATACTTTGTTAGTGGCAGTTGGCATCCCAGTGGGGCTTTCATGGGGCTTTTAATGTAGTGTCGCAAAGGAAAAAAATATACAAAGACATAAACAAAGTGCATGTGTTTTTGGATCTTGGACTGATAGCGAATTAGATTCTTTGAAATTTTGCATTTTTGCGTGCACTCCATTACTTTTGTACCTAACATGGTAACTAGCTATATTTGCTCAAGCTCGAGTCTGGAGGGAGAGAAAAATGCAGAATATAGATGGAAGGTATTGAAATTTGTTTTACACTTGGCTGATTTTCCCTTGTAGGGCTATGGGCAGCAGAGCAAAGTATCCTTAGGGGCTTGTTTCTCCTTTTTTTGCACGTATATTATGAGACAAAATTTATTTAAAATTTAGGGAAAAGTAGTGCAAAAGAATTCAGAAATTGTGTGATTTTCTCGCTTTTTACAATTTTAGATGCTAGTTCTGGAGCACTGAAGTTCTAGAAAGAAAACTTATGAATAATTTGCTCACACAGCAATGAGATTTCTAATAATATTTTGAGACCATGTGTGAAGGTGAATATCGGCAGTGGTAACGGCGGCAGGAGTCCTTCAAACTCAATTTATGAGGAATAAAACTTTTCCTCATCTTCTGAGCATATTTATTTTTTTTACTTGTTTTTTTCTTTGTGGCATTTCAAAATATGTCACTATTGCTAAATCTATGTCAAGACAATCTACAGTCTACGTATTATACCTATTCCTATGTATAGGCAGTGCCATGTTTTCGGTATTTATTTTTCAAAATTCCTTCACTACAGAACCCCAAAAATACCTATTACAATTTTACTCTGCTTTTCAATTTCCTTTTTTTTTAAAGTTTCGTTAAACCTTTTTGCTAAATAAAATGTAGTACACAAGATTTTTACTGGAGAGAAGAAGGATGTGCATGACATGGAATGTAAATAAAATTATAATATTTTATTTCATCCCCCAACATCTTGTTATGTTTACAAACAAGATGATTTTCATTTTAATTATTAATGAGAATGTTAGCCCTATGCTTGGAATGTACGATATATTGTAGTGCTTATATTTACTTATGTGAGGCTGATGAGAGAAGCTGGCCATGCGCCCATTTTTCCAAGTTGAATTATCCCGACAAATTACGTGCGTAGGTACTTTTCTTCTTGGCAAGTGTACACACATCTACCTACTTGCGTTATTAGATTTTATACCTAGAAAATTGTTTACTCCCTATGTATTGGAACTGAAGCTTTAATTTTAAACCTGTTCAAATATGTGTAAAGAATACAATAAAATGATGCATATATTGCGAAAAGTGAAAATTACTTTCTTAATATTTCAAATTCATATTATTTAAAATGTGTAGAAAACTGACTAAATTCAAAGTAAATAGTTTCTTCACTAAAGTAAAACGCATTCCATTCGCTGTATATGCTCCAAATTCCGGACTTCCAGGTCCATGCATAATATTTTCCCTGTGTTATAAAACAATACAAACAAATCGTTTGCATAGCAAAATCGCGGGCAGTGAAATTTTAGTGTGGCTACAGTAGCTCCGTGAGAAACTCTGTGAAAGTCTTGAATCGCATAAATTAATAATAGATTATTGAAATATTTGCTCTTTGGTTAAAGTTTAGTTGATTTTTGGAATTAGTATGCGACTCCCTATATAGTACAAGTTATACAGTCCTCGGATTCTGATCCCAACCCTTATACAAATTCAGAAGAATTCAAATGTTGAGGTTACTTTCTCCGTCGTGGCATTAGTAACAAATGGGCATAAGTTACACAACACACACTCAAATTTAATTACTAGTGTGTACAATTAAGCTGAATTTGGATATGGATGGAATGAGAGAGCGCTCGGCTGTTCCACTAAGCTACTAATTTTCCCTTTAACAGCACAATACTAATTTCTTATGTGTGTACCTAATTAGTTTTATTGAAAATACAAATGCAAAATCCAAACAAATGCAATGTGTGAGTTTTCATTGCCTATCTAAACTGCTATTGCTCCAATATACCCCAAAATGTGGTGCATTTGTAGATCTCTATGTCCTCTGTACAATGACATGATGTTACAACTGATAATTTCTCTCTCGCGATGAGAGCGCGCGTGTAAATATAAATGGATTAAAATCATTGAATTGTGAATGATACTTGTGTTTTTAAGGATTAGTCCCCAACAATATCTCAAGCACATGGACAAACACTGGTTTATAAAATCTCGTCTATTCCAAATTCCAAGGGAATATAATATGTAAATCCGGGAGCTTCTACACATCCTTTTTAATCTTGTTGTTTCAATGAAATCCGCTCACGCTACCTACACGATACACCTAACCAACAGCGTCAACGTAGACATGTGACATTGCTTGGAAATACTGCACATGGAAAGGCTCACATGTCGGCGTATGTGGGTCTTTTTAGGAATAATCTCACAATGGGCCTCTATATAATTACATAGTTAATTTTTTTTTGAATTTTGAATATGCATTATATTATTTAACTGGACCACAGTGCAAACCCAAATCCGCATCAGAATCAGAAACAGCAGAACCAGGAACAGTAGCCGTAGCAGTAGCAGTAAGCGAGACGGCTTAGTGAAGCCCTTCATTATATGCATTAGTATTATGAGTGCAATTAAATATCTAGAGTTTAAATACTGGCCACACTCCTACTCCTACACATACACTAATAAATCTGCTTTTGGTTTTTGGTTGGGTATAACGCCATAACGCTCATTCAGAGGCTAATAAGGGCTCAACTCCTTTCCCACCAAAATAAATTCCTCTGGCTGACGATGGGCTCAACACTATCAACATTATCCCTTCCTTTCACTGCTTTCTCTCATAAAATTAAAAATGAAAGTCTCTATAGTATTCTTTACCCTCTTCCTATTTTTATGCTTCAGTGGAGGGGAAATAAAATTATAGGTTTAATTTTTAATTTTTTTTCTTCATTAAAAATCACAAATCGTTTAATTTTTTAAAACAAAAATAAATGAAAAAAGAAGTGAGAAAAAAGGAGAATACACTTGAAAATTTGTATTAATATTTTTAGAAAATTAATAATTACAGTAGGGAAAATAGAAGAGATAAAACTTTGTGTTATACCCTACTACAAGATATAAAAAAACTTTTAATCAGCCCAGCTTTAATTTACAAATCTACTATACATACCATAAGACAATTCTTTCCACCCCTAAAACTTCTTTGATTCCGTCTCCGTGTATCTCAGTTTTCAGTATTTAGCCTCAACTTGAACATAAAATGTAAGTTTGTAATTATTCTTCCCATAAATACGTCAGTAGTCGTAAGAAATTGCTGCCCAACCCAAAAAACCAAACCCGAAACCAAAACCACCACCAAAACTCAAGAGCTAAGCTTATAACAAAATCCATTAAATTATGTATGTTCCTACTAATGTACGTCTTCAATATAATATGTAGATGAGGGAAGCGGTTTTCCCTCTTCGTCTCAGTCTCAAGAAAATCCCTCTCCTAATATTATAATACTGTTTGAATTAAGAGAAACTCGAACTAATATGAATTAGGTGCATGAGTGGATCTCCTTACATTCCTCGTGACCGCCACTCGTAAATTTCAATCATTATTATATCTTACTTCAATTTTCTATATATTATGAAACCTCAAAGAAATCTCAAAAGTATTTTTCTTTACCTAATCTTTTGTATGTATTCCTGTAGGTACTGTGTTCAGTTGCTATACATTGGTAGGTATCTATACTGTAATCAATTTCTAAACAGCGTCTACTACTGCCTAATCACTTGCAATAGAACAGAAAATATTGAGCAACTGAACTTGGCTACTGCTTTCACTGTCTACTTTCACTATTTATGGAACTATATAAAATACAAAGAATGTTTTGGGCATTACATTTAAGATATAAAGGAAATTACATAAAAGATTTTCAAGCCAATTATCAATATAAGGACAGTGGATCACGTCTACGCTTTAGCAGCGGTAATCAAAGAATACAATGAATGATATACTCAGTAACCATAGTGAGAACGACAACAGCTTTCTAATACGCTACTGCTTTCACTTGCATTTCTATATACATAGTGTATCTCTTCATGCGTAGAATTTTAGAACTGCACGGAATATGGATCATAAAAAAAATGAAGAAACGGATTAAGGGAGAAAGGGGAAAATATTAAAAAATCTCAAGTATATGTATCTAACAGCTCATAAATGGAGAACAAGGAGATCGTATACCGTCAGCGTTACCGCTTCCCTAACCGTAACCGTAACCGTAACCGTTACCGTTACCGTTACCGTTACCATTACTACTAAACCTGACAGGAAAACATATTTGCTTGTTTAGTATTTATACTTTTTAGTAGACTCACCTACTTACTGGGACAGTTCTCATCTCCTCAACCCCCACATTACCAAAGGAAGGAGCGGTAAGTAACAAAGGAAACTTGTAGGGAGAAAAAACAGATTCCCATTACCTAGTCCCCCGCTTGACTACATGTGTGTAGTAAAATAAAATGTAATCTATAAGCACTGGCAATAGGAAGGGAGCGTAATATAGGAACATGTTACTTTCACAGGATACATTTCAACAGAAAATAAAAATGTCAGATTTCCTCAAGCTGACTCAATGTTCCTCCTATATGTATATTGTGGTTGTGTTTATTGTTTAGGAACTAATAACACGTCCGTATTGAGTGGTGCTCCTGATTTCTGCAATGACGTGGAAGTGGAAGCAACATCTCAACGCCAACGCCAACAACCCAATTATGCTAAATAAACTACCAACTCCGTACTATACGCTAAGTCTCGTACCCTAAGGTAGGCACTAGGTACTTTACTATTCACACCGTAATGACCCTATAGACTAAATACAAAAAATACAGATGAAAAATGCTAATAAGAGTTTTCATTTTGATTTTTTTTTCTGCCTAGTTTTGGAGAAAATCTAAAAGAAAAATCTCAATCTATCTGTAAACTGCTTCAAGTTTGTGGAGTTTAATAAAAAAAAATCGTGTCGCTAAGACGCCACCAACCAAGGCTTTCAATTTTTCTCTAAGTAATCAGTTTTCTTTTCAGACAAAAACAAACAGGAAAACCTTCAGAAAATATTATGATGTATATTACCTGGATTGAGGATATTCACGGAGATGTGTGTGGAAGTAAAGAGTGTGATTGTAGTGCGGACTTGGAGAGTCGCTTTTTGATTTTGTGTCGTAGGTGACTTAGAACCCAACAATTGGCTTTCCTCCAACTTCTGACTTGTAGCAGCTTCCTGTGAACAGTGACAGACCGTGTCCGAGTGAGAACCGAGAAAAGGGTTGACTGCCTTTGTTCTTGTTCTGATGATAGAGAGAGAGATGCTTTGACAAAGTCGTGAAAGAAGTTGTGAGAGGAGAGAGAAAACTAGTGTTGTTCAAGTCTCTGTGTTCGGTTTGGATTGAGACTCTAAGGTGAGAAGATAGGATTTATATAGGGCGGCGAAGGGAGGAAAAGGAAGCAGCTTGAGCATCGTCATCAACATCATCATCACTCCGATCCTCGGAGAAGCTATGGTACCTACATACACCGTCTCAGCATCCACTACTACAAGGCCCGCGTTTACCATTTTCCCATGTCAGTAAAAGCCACCACCACGAACATCATCAGGGACTATAGTCGCCCACGTAAGCCCAGATCGATGAATAGCGCCGAATCCTATGTGGCTATAGTACTGACACTCCGTATTCCGTAGTCCGTAGCATACCTTACCTACACCCTTAAAGAGTAATAGTACAAAAAGTACCACACAACAACATCCTTATTTCCTTATGGTCAGGCTGCATACTATAAAAAAAAACTAGAAGAAAAAAAAACTCGTTTTTTTTACATTCAACATTTGACAAATTATTATCCTTTTCATCATGTCTGTATACTCATGCCATGCCATAGAAATTGGAGCGTCATTTTACGGGTAATTATACAACACACATGCTAAAATCATCGTAATAAGTCAAATTTCGCCCTCGTAAAAAGCCTATTTTTATGACAATTTAATACACAATTAAGGTTGATGTAATGAATTAAATTGCTCCTCTCTGAACTTCCTATTATTTTAGTTCTATTACTATTAATTGTACGCGCTACGCTGGAAAAGAGATTATTTCCTCTCATATGCTAGGCTCGTGTGGGGTGATGGGGTGGTGGGTATAGTTTAGTGGTCTAGTCTACTCCTAAATTATTATTTTACGACCCAGTGCCAGTACCAAGGCCATAGTATCAAGCACCTACTATGTGATACCATGTAGTCAAAGTAAATTGTTTGAAATTATTTCCAAATTTCCAAAACTTATTACGTAAAGAATGTAAAGAATGTGATGATTTCCTCATTTTCATAGTCAAGTTAATTAGTAGAAATTGGCATGTGTTGTAAATCTACGCATGAAAAAATAGAACATCCTTATGTTATTACACAATTAATACCCCTGTACACATGCATACATAGATGCCCTTAATTGCTTATTTAGCAAAACTAGGAATGTTTTCTATGTTTTAAGAACTTTTTACTCAATTCAATCATTAATCATTAACTAATCCCAACTCCATTTTGCTTTAATTTTTAAATTTCAAAAATAAATTAAATTGTAAATTATTTATACGTCAAAACGGTTGATTTATAATGTAAAGTGTGTCATAATAATATTTTAAGATCACGGTTGAATATGATCACGGGGGGGGGGGATAATAGAGAAAATTATGCCATGTATTAAAAGGCGCTGAAGGCTGAACACATATTAGATTGTAAATTGTGGACGGTGCAAAAGTGACTAATTTTCAAAAGAGTTTACTAAAATTAAAATTTGGTTCCTTGATTACATCTCTCATTCGCTCAGCAAGGCTCAGCAAAATGAACTCCAACTCCAGGAAATAGTTTTAGTTGTTTTTGTTGTTGTCTCAGTTTTCCTAGAAAAATGACATTGAAAAAGAAAGAAATTATCCTTCAAGCTGGGTTCAAATTAGGTAGCTTAATTTTAAGAGGAGGATGTCTGTTGTGAATTTTACAAAATCCGCCAATATATTTTTAGATTGCTGTACCACGAAAAAGTTAGTACTAATTTAGCTAATGGCGGTTTAACTGTATGAAGTTTTGACGGCTGCTAAACTGCTTCCTGCTATTTCAATCGTATCATCTCCGTATTCCTTGTATGTGTTACCACCCTTCGATTAATTAATTTTCTGGATATCATTCCGTGTATGCTCCCGGACCCGGATAAGAAGAGTACTGAGGATTGTGTGTTATTTCTGTGAAATTGGGAAATAAGGGCGCGTGTGAAATTTAATACCAAAGCTTGACTGAAATCAAAGTATAATTTGGATATCGTCTGTGATGAACCAAAATGACCCATTTCCAATTTAAACTCGAATTAAAATGAGCTATGTCATAAAAACAAAATGAGAAAAATGCGTAAAATTTTAATTAGGGGTTTTTGAAAAGTGTAAATTCTTCTATTTACATGTTTTTGAAAGGTACAAAATGTTACATTTACATGTTTTTGAAAAGGGCAAAATGTTCTATTTACATGTTTTTGAAAAGTGCAAAATTGTCTGTTTTCTATGCTTTCAAGACATATTTCAATATTTTTGTAGATAATGGATATTGTTTTTAGCTAATGGAAATAGGTCATTTTGGTTCTTCACAGACGATATGATGTAGGTACTATATAGACAGTACATTACTTATGTCAATGGTAATAATATGAATAAACACTCCATTTAGAAGGTACCTATGATAGGCGGTAGACATAATTCTATTTTGAGTTGCAAATATTGACATGTTAATGCATCTTGTTTGGTAGTATATAGTCATAGCTATAGTCGTATTAATTATATCGAGACAAAATTTAAACTGTCTGTGTTTAGCCCAGGAAGTAACGATAAATTGTAAAATTTTTGTTTTTGTTTTGAAAGAAAACTATTAAAAGCTGTATCTGGCGTTGATTCAATATAATTACCAAAATTTTACATTCTTTGACAGATTATGCATGACAATGACCTGAATCTCAATCCCAAATCCCACGTCTGTCGTCTGTCGGACGTTGTTGGTTGAGAATTAATTGGGATGGAGATGGTGACTCGGAGGAGACATTGGATTCTATAGAATTTTTTAGTGCATCATCATGTACTGTGCACTCCATACACAAAATTGACCGTCAGTCTCGCTGTCATTTTAGCTAAAATTTACTTTCGCTTCAGATGCTTTTGTTTTCACCATATTGTTGTCCAGGACGGGAGTAGTCGCTCGCGTTGGACTTGGACATCAGAGCCAGGGCCAGGGCATAATTAGATTTAGTCGGAAAATATATGTTGTTGTCTTCCCCTTTTACTACTCGAATGTTCTTGGAGGAAAGCCTTTAAACACATGCGATCTCCTCTTTTCTCATCCTTGTTAATGCGCAAATTTCGTTTAGGAATTTGATAAAAAGTAATGCAAACACTTTTAATGGACCTCAGGGGGAGATTTAGAATTGTCTTGCAATTTATTTCTCTTAGAAAGGTTCTTTTTTCTTCTCCCCCATATATACAAAATGAACCATTGGGGAAGAAGATGGAATATTTATGATAAATGACGCATGTACCTTCCTGTATAGATTCTGTTTAGTCATGGAAATCTCCACGCAAACAAACTGGTCATATGTACAGGGTGGCCATATGGCTATTTAAGCTACTGAAAAAAAAATGCATAGGTATTTATAATTTTAATCAAATCTAAACAAGGGGATTAGTTATAAAGCAATCTCTGTATTTATAAGAAGAAGTCATCTGTAGTAATTTTTTCATAGATATGCTATAATATACAGTACTAGCCTACGGTAGGGTCACGGTGGGTCTTGCAGTTGCTTCTATTACAGGGTAGCTGCTCAACGGAAAATGAATAAAGGCGGCTGCCTGACATCCACTGCCTGATAGAAGGTTAAAAATTGGCGTTTAACTCGTCCGTGTTACTATCTGAACAATTATGCACATACCATTTATTGTGACACATAATTTTCACATCCGTTTATATACATTAATTCACCTGTAGTTTACAGAATACAGTAATTAATTACAAAATTGGATGATTTCATTAATATTACGCAATTATCAATATAA
>JAQFZE010005699.1:0-10100 GCA_034695245.1 Dicyrtomina saundersi
GACCATGACCATTGAAAACTGTAGCTGAGATTGGTTGGGTCTGTACTATACAATATACTTGTATTCGCCGCGCAGAACTTTAAAATTACGTATGTACATGAACATTCTCCTTGGTTTACACTTATCTAATGGTTTTTAAAAAGCTCACTTTCCTGATTTTTGACATAGGTCCATTCAAATTTTAATTGTGAAGAAATGGTTAGTTGGAGCAAATTGAAAAAACAATACAGACCTGCCTGCTCGCATTTGTGATGGGTTAAAACTTTTTTTATGAAAAAAGCATTAATACTGTGACCTGTAGTGTACGGCCAACAGACAGACAGACAGACAGACGGACGGACATGACCATTACAATAGACGCTTACTCTCAGCATCTAAAAACCTCACGCTGTTGAATATTTACCCCATGTAACGTGACAACATACCGCTCCAGCTGCTAAAAATCTTAACGTCACCCGCTGCATTAAATTAGGAAATCAACTTACATCTACATAATAATGAAATCAAAATATGAGTAAGGGTTCACCGGATCAGACGCCCAGTTAGGGTGATACATTGGATTCAGGCCCTTGACCAGTTTGTGTATTAGAACGTGAACTATCATCATAGTGATTAAATTATGTCTGATTTAGTTATTCAAAGAGCTTTGAAACCGAGTATACCTACAAGCTGTTATAAACTAAAATGTTTGAACTCTTGGATCTGCTGTTAATAATAAAATTTAAAACTAAGCCCTAAAAGCCAGCAGTATACCCATCGGCAGAAACTATGTTGTTTCAAGTGTGTCATTACATTAAGTGTATTGGCTGAGCTGTTATTCCCTTAGTTTAGCAAAGCAAAAACTAATGATTGTAATAAATATAATTTGCAATTTTGAACCATCCCAATGAACCACAACCGTTTTGGTATGGTCTTCTAACCGTTAAATAACGTTTAAATCGTTTTTGTTATAAATAAACCATTATGCAACGTTGAAATTAAATCGTCCAAAATGGTCAAAAAGTAACGCATAGTTTTTGATACTGGCAAGTTAAAATATTGCGGTAATATATCGCTACTAAAAACCGCTCTAATATCGTTAATAAACCGTGGAAATATTGCCATTTTTATGATTGTATCATATTGTCATACGATGGTTGTACAATCGTTTTAAAATTACAACATTATATGCAGCTTGTATAGCGATAAAATGACCCTAGTTTAAAACCATGTCACTTCAAACCATTATCATACACATTGAAGTTGCAGCTGGACTAAAGTTCTGCTGTACATCGCATTAGTTTTAACTCCTGCTGAATCTACTTTCAGATTTTTTTATTTTGAAGTTAGCTAAGTAATTTGCAATTACAGTGACTTAATATTAAACAATTGTTGCAGCTATTAGTGTGTGGTTATGCTAATAGTTTTTACTTATTATACTTGATATTCGTGAAAGACGATAAGTCAAAGTGTTAAATGAATTGCATAGTACTATAGGTGCAACGGCAGCTAAATTTTCTATAATTAACAACAGCGTAGTGTGTTAGTGATTATGTCGGCGAACTTAATATTTTGCTTGACCGCCGACCATCTGACCTAGTACGAGGATGTGTCATTATCCCTTAACCGAGTTAACCAATAACAGTTAACTCGTAAATGTACGTCAACTATAGTTACCTTCACAATTTTATTGTAGAAGTTAACTCTGGTTATAGTCGCTGGTGAAATCATGGTCAACCTACAGACGATTCTACGCTTTTGATTGATCATTGCCATTGCACCTGTGACCTTACAATTCAATTCAGCTTAAGAATTTAACATTCACGAGCATCATATATAACTACGTACCTCCAAATTAGTGTAGTTGCTTTGCGCACATTAAATGCCTTTAATTCGTGTCACTTTAGTTGCAAGTTCATAGCATAAATAATTAAACAGCTGTACTTCTAAATCCTTCGTGCAATTTTTGCCTTCGCAGTGTAAAAAAAAAGAAAGAATATAAATATACATGCAGGAATTAAACTATTCTTAATTGTTGGAAAATGAATATTCACAGCAATTACTTGATGCATTAGTGCATGAGTGTACAGAAGCGACTTAATCTAAACGATTACAACTGTGTGAGATAGTTATTGCGGTGCGATATGAAGATGTTGATGAGTTTGACGATATTAGTGGAAAATAAATTCTTTGCTTTCTAACCAAGTTATTAACTAAAAGATCGTAAATAGTTTGGTTCATTCAATCATAAATATTTAATCAGGTTATCGTATCAGTAAAGGAATTTGCTAGCGTTAGAGTAACGTTTCAGTATAGCGTAATGGGAGCGTTCAAAATTATCGTTGCAAGAACGTTGTTTTGCAGCGATTCTCAATCGCACCTGCCGCAGACATTTTATCATTGCGCTGTCGTCATCGAGTAACGTTATGAATACGATTTAACGATAATTTCTTACGCAGCACAAACGATAAACATACGGTAGTGGCTCATTGGGATAGTACCCAAAATAGTGTTTAGTTCTCCTACGAATTTTAAAAATTTAAACCCAATTTAAACTTACGAGACGTACGTAGACTTACGATATGATACAGCTGCTTGAACTATGGATAGTATTGCTGGTAGAGCAGAAAATGGAAACCCTTAAAAACCGATAGAACTTAAAAATATTGCCACAGTTTATAGACTCCTGTTGGTTGTAATTAAAAGAACATAACAATACTGCGTATCTATGTTGTCCTCTATGGCCCTTATTGGCCTTAGCTGTGTCCAAGTGGATCAATTCTATGGTGCCCAATAAAAAATATAGGTTTTAATCAGTAGCAAATTATAGTGCCTGCATTTTAACGTCCTACTCATTGTTTGGCAAAAAGGCAATTGACGGTGCCTAAAAGGCCATTGGCGGTGCGAGATTTCGTATTGGCTGATAATTTAATAAAGGAATTTTGGCGGTAGATTCACATATTGTAATTAAAGTCATTTTTTTGGTGACTATTGGTACTAGTAATAATAGTGTTTCCATTTTACAGGTTTTCCGTATTTCATGCAATAGTTCTCCTCAAATATTAATTTTAAGTAGTTTGCATAGCAGGGCTTGATGTTAGCGTTGCAGTCACGCATACTAAAAATCCGTCCATTTCTACTTCTCACAGCAACATGTCTTCGCAAGGTTCCTCTAGTAGTGTGACAGAAAATATTGAAAAGGTGTATTAATAAGTGGAAATTTGTTAGATCCTTTGATAACATTAAAGCAAGCACAAATAAACATTTCAAAGGAAGCAAAAGCTTACGAGTGTGTTGCTTGAATTAGAAACCAGAAGTGTTGATGCGTACATACGATTAAGATTGAAAAGCAGGATTATAGATTGGGATGTAACATCCCAATCTACAACCCTGATGATTAATAGATGTTTTTAGTAGTTAATGCTGTTGAAAGCTTACTGAAAATATATAATATGAATAAGTTAAGTAAGATTTGCTCTAGTTTTAAATAATGATTCAAGATAGAAAAGTCTGTGCGTCGTTGGTATTTAAATCAAAGAGTGATTAGAAGTTTCTCGGGGATAAATTCCTTTTTTCAAAAACCAGAAATTTTGGAAAAAACGAAAGATTCAATTAAAAAGAGAAGTAAAAATGATGCGTATTTTTTACACAAGGCTTACAGGAACAAGGTTCCTAAACAAAACGTATTGTTTAATTTTATTTATAAGATTTTGGGCTCTAATTTAGAACAAATAACTTCTTTCTGTAAAAAGGCATACGTGAGGATTCTCAAAGATAAAATTTGCAAATCAATGATTTCAGTGTTTAAATCGGTGTTTTAAGAAGCAAAGGCAAAGCCAGTCATGTTGTTTACTGATCAAAATAAGGAATAAAAAAAGAGCATTAAATGCAATTTTAAAACACAATAATGTGAAGAATTATCCAAAAAGTATGTTCTCTAAGAAGTTTATTAGAACCATATTTATGTAACTTCAGAGATACATGAATCACAAAGATACGTATCGTATTGATAGTGTGATTCAAGAATTTGTAAAACAATATAATTGCACATATCATTTTAAAATAAAAACCAAACCAAATGATGTTACGAAAAAAAATTAATTTGATACATGGTACACTATTTCCAACGAATATTTGAAAGCAAAAGATGCAAAAAAACTACCTGCAGTTTTAAAATTTAAGACAAAGTGAAGATATCAATAACCAAGGTACGTTTTAAGTAGGATACAGTTGTAGTTGTATATAAAAGTAATTTTATTAGGACTTGTTATTCAGTTTAGTGAAATGTATAAATTAGGATACGCGAAAAGCTTTTTTCAGAAAGTGTTTGTAGTTTGCAGGATTCAAGATACAATATTGTTCACATACTTGCTATTTAATCTACATAGTGAGCGTGAGTAAACTGTACTTTAATTGTATTTGGATATTAACAAATAATGACGTATAAACTAATATTACATTAGAGGATTTCACGCAGCTAAATTGAATAAAGTAGAATAACGTTATCAAAAATGAAAAAAATGGCACTGACAAGCGTAAGCTGCACATTAAACAGCAATAACAAAACAAATGCAGCAAATACAGTAAAACATTTCATCAAAGTGTTGCCAAATGAGCTACAGTTTCCTCAAAATATGTATGGAGTAGAGTCGATCAGTTTAAAATATAGTGCTACAAAGCTTAAATCAATCACAAACGTTTTAAACGTTTCTTCTGAACAAGCTGTTCACTTGTTTTTTAACTTGAAGCCACTAGTTACAAAAATAGCAAAAGTAGTTAAAAAAGGACAAAATTAGTGATTTTTTTACTAGTTTAAATAGGCAACTGAAAACATAGTTGATTCTTTTTGTATTTGCCGAGTACAAAATAAATGAAAATTTAGTTTTTATTAAAGCTGTATATACGGTTATCAAAAATGTACTATTCGTAATAATTCCAGACGAGCTAGCAATTCTACTAGGTTTTGTCAATTAATTTTTGTTACGTACCTGTCAAGCTTCAAATCCAACATGAAACAATTTGTTAGACAAAGGAGCAGAAGAAACACAATACACTATACGCACAAAACAATATGTGGATTGTCAAAGTTTAATAACGATTATTCAACTTTTAAAAGTTTTATCGTGTTTCAAAACGAACTGTGCCAAGATGACGCGGAAAAATTAGGTCGTATTTTCACGTATTCAAAATAACAATAGGAGGTGATAACAAAGCAGTGTTCAAAGTTGATGACGATGCTAGTTTAAGTTTTTGTTTTTTTGTCTTTTCAATAAATTTCACATGTCTGGAATTTACAACTAAAACATTTCCAATGGGTACATACATATTTAAATACAAGTTCAGCAAACAAAAGTTTATTGTAATCTTGGATCACAAAGATTTAGATATTTGTTTGCAATTCTGAACACATATTACGCTGTTTTGAGTGAACCTCACTTATTACAAATTAATAACATGTTAGAAGATGTAAACAACTTTATCGAGGCTTAAATATTAAATGATATGATCATAAAACTTGTGTTGCAAAATGGAGATTTATTCTTTGAAAATCTCAGGCAAGACATGTTAAAAACAGTGCCTCCACTAGTTGATGAGTTGTTAGGAATTTTAAAGGATTACACATTTTAGATTGATACTTGAGTAAAAGTTGGCAAACGTGTTTAAGAGAAAGAAAAAGAAAAAGTGATATAAAACGAGGAAAAAGAAGAACATGGTTATGATGCATCTTTATCCACACGACTTTTAATTTTAAGTGATATTGTTAAAAATCAGAGTTAAAACCACATGATACTTCTAATTTTGCAAGACACTGATATAACTTTGATATAACTTTGCAACAATGCAAACTATTTTCTTGAGGATTCCACATAAAGTCACAGTCAAACAGGCGGTTGTAATTTATTGAAAAGAAGCTCTGGTTTAGAAGCTAATTAGCCTTCATATTTGATTCTATTCTCAGCTGCTTCTCAAGAAACAAGTGTGTGATAAACGAAGTAGGCAAAGTATATCCAAGGGTAAAAATCAAATACAGATAGAAAAAACCCATAAAACAATCAAGTTGTTGGAATTGTCAGCCAAAAGCAAATAACTTTGAAGAAAAAAGAAGGGCAACTATGTAAACATAACCTTTTAGGTGATGAAATACGGAAGACACTTGCTTTAAAGAAACAAAAAAGTATTGAAAATAAATAAAAGTGCTAGTATATCATTGATGGGAGTTGAAATTTGCCCTGCCCTACCCTGCCCTATTTTGGCGAAGCTATTTTTTACCTCTATCGCTGCCCTATTTATTCTGAAAGTGGTAAGAAATATCGACTCCCCTGCCCTATTTTAAATTTCACGACTAGGAACTATCGCTACCTCTGCCCGATTTAATTTTTACAATGTCAGAACTATTGCAACCCCTGCTGTATTCAATATTTAAAGAATAGGAACTATCACAATCCCTGCTTTAATTTTTAAGTGTTTTACGCGTAGTATTTTAAAAACGTAATATTACTAATAATTATTTATTAGCTTGCATAAGTTTTTTAATTCGTAGTCTCTAAATTTGCTTAAACTTATAATAATTATGATAACGATCTTCCAGTTATATTTCATACAATTATTTAATCAAATAAAATGCAATAATTTTAAATCATAAGCGTAACAGATTTCGAAAATTTGTTAATTTCTAGTAATTACTAGACACGCTCAATAAATATAGTGCTTAATGGGTTTGTCCTGTCTGGAGAGAGCGGCTAAGGGAAGCGACCAGCATGCACGTATTACGTATTACGTTTAGTACAACAGGAAGCTGGCAAGTTGAAAGTTTTTAAATAAACCCTCCTTCGATTTTCTTTACTTCGCAACCACTAGATGGCAAAACCGTGTAACATAGATACGCAGTTTTGATTTAGATATAACTTACAATTTAGCCTCCCTCTCACATACCGCCACTATTACTAATACTGTCAGTTCGTGGAACTATTGCTACCCCTGCCCTATTTGCCAAACGCAACAGTAAGCACTATCACTAGCCCTGTCCTATTTGTAAAGTGTAACATAGGCACTATCGCTATCCCTGCCCTATTAAAAATTTGGCCGCAAAAAACTAGCGCTACCCCTATCCCCATCCAAAATTTTCAAAAATTATTGATAGTGGCCCTGCCCTACCTCTATCGCTATCGAAAATAGGGCAGGGTTTTCATCACTGTAGTATAGATACTATATAAATACTGATGAGTGAGTAGGTAGTATGTTCCCATCAGTATTTAAAAAATAGTAGCTTACGAAAGTTATACTCAGAGTAGAATTGGTTTCCAAAGTAGAAATTTTGTCGACGCTGTACTGCTGCAAAATGGATATTAGAAACGATTTTGAATCCAAAGCTACAATTCATGATAAATCTCAGAAATGATTAAGATGTGAGCTCAATTTAGTAGATTTACCTTCTACCAATGTTTTGTAACAGTCTGCATTAGACTATGTACAACGTTATTCATTGCTTAGCACAAAAGTAGGCTATAATCTTCTGAAGTTTTGATTTATACATGACGGGTATAGTAGTTCATCTGAAAGTCTCTTCAGTCTTGAAATTAGATAAGTTAAGCAAGGCAGTAGAACTTGCAAAGGAACTGACATTGTAAACCCCTGCAATTTGTTCGTTTACTCGTTGTCTTCAAATATCTAATTATATTTGAACAGTCAGTTAGTTTTAAATATTTCTAACTTCTACCTATGGATTGCTTATATTCAAAGAACACTTGAAAAATGCATTATGGAAAAATAACGAGTTTTTCGAGATAAATTATACTATTCAATAATAGAACATGTTTATACAGAAACATCAAAGATTTAAAACTCGATATGAAAAACAAAGAATTTCATAAAATTATTTTGCTTGGGTTTTTCTAGGAAACGTTTTCAATTAAAATCGATATCTGCCTTTAGAAATAGAAGTAAAAATTGTATTAAAAAGGAAAAATCTCTATATATATTAAGGTTATGCAACATTTGATTGAGTAACGTTGACTGGTTTTAGCGGGGCTTCTAATAGTGCAGAAATAACGAAAGCTTAATTCAATTAATTAAATAATAAATGCAGCAAGAAATCAGGTTCAAAAGAAGTTATCAACTTACATAGGCATCAACTGCAAGGTAATATTACATTTCAATATGTCACTTATGAGATAAAAATAAAAACAATCTCGGCAGCAAAACGGCTATCGTCAGGTGCCTCAGATGGTATTGTTATAGGTAAATTACCTACACTCATCGTTGTTGGGATAGTTAAAACTAAAGGTTTCAATAAAAACTTAACAAATTCAGCGTTTAACTTCTAAAACTTTAATCTCAGTAAACTGAATGTTACATGGAATGGCACAAACGTAGAAAACAGAGTAATTTCACAATTTTTGAGGGTAATAATAATACAGCTAAAAGCATTTTTTTACGTGCTTTGCGATCGTTGAGAAGAACAACTGGCAATGAAGTTTTGAGAAACTTTGTCAACTAGGATACATACACTAATGGTAGTGTTCTATTTCAAAAGTATAGCAATAGTAAAATTTATGAAATTAAATTGCCATGGCTATTTTTGGTATAGGCATTTTATTGACATCTTTGGAACTTCTTTCGAATAGTGGTGGTGCTTAAACAGTGTACTGAAAAGGACAAGTAAGACTGGGAATAAAATTCAAGGAACCATTAGTTAAAAAAATAACAATGCTGGTTTATTTACAAAATGAGGCTGTTTTTGAGTTGGATTGCAATAATCAACTACACTTTGAACATTGAATATAAACAAAAGTTCAATTTAAGTAGCTTTGCGTGGATTATTAGCAATTATAGACATAGATATACCTATATACATAGTGGCGGCAAATACATTACATAGTGAAGTTAAGTATAAGTCATTATCCACTTTTATTGTACAAAATACTTCTTATATCAAACAAGTAGGGGACCATTAGATAGTTTAGATGATTACATCAAAATCCAAATGTGATAATTTTGATAGCTTTAGTGAATCTTTTACATACGACAATGTCCAAAAGCCACCACAAAAAATTAGTACTGAAAATTGCAGGCAATTACAGTCTGCCTAAATTATATGTGTGCGGTCAATACGGTTTGTTTTATATATATTATAGGATTATTGGTATTGTTTTTAACAACATACTTGAATTATTTTATTTATTCAAAATATGAACGATAGTAAAGTATGTCTATTAATTAACTGTATAAATGAATGTGTAAAGACTCGATATTAAAATAAAACCATATAAATCACCAGTTTTTGTCATTTAACTTGTCGTTGCTACAACGTTATTTAGCACACACGCTATGGATTTCATTCATTTTAAATTGCATCATTCCTTTACAATGTCTGTAATTGGTAGCCCAGGAAGTGGATAAACACTTTTGGTTTGTAAATTAATTCGGAATCGAGATGAAATAATCCCAGAAAGCATAAAAAAGGTCATATATGTTTAACGTGACTTCCAGCTTATATTTTATAAAATGATAGAGGAAATCTATCATATAGTGTTTACTAATAGAATTCAAGAGATTGTAGTAAAAGCTACAGACTCAACAGGTCCGAATCTTGATTCAATAACAAGCTTCTGAATAAAACACAGCCATCATCAAGGTGTTAGCATTGTGCCTATACTTTAAAATGCGTTTCAGAAAAACTTTAGAGATGCACAGTGTGTCTTATAATTTTAAACTCACCCCCATTTGGGATCTTTTTTCCCTTCCAGGAGTAACTTTTCAGCGAAATATTTTTTAATAGATGACTACCTACTAATAATTAGGATTCGACTTTGATTGACCCCCAGGGGTCACGTGGTTCTCTCGTAAATAATTTAAAACCGAAAATGGGGTGTCTCAAAATTTTAAACTCACATAGCAAATAGCAATCAACTAGCACTGGTAGCGTCGGAGAAGGCGGGTCAACCTTATGTCAACATTTTCCCCTGTTTGATAACATGAGACTACAAGGAGAGTAGACGTTTTACTGAGTTTGTTGTAGAATATGATGGTTTTGGTAGTAATGGGGTGGCTGTGGGTGTGGGGAATGAGAAAGAGAGAGAGTAGTGGTGAGTGTGGGAAAGATATCCGGGAAGGAACGGAAA
>JAQFZE010005700.1:0-10100 GCA_034695245.1 Dicyrtomina saundersi
CCAAATAGAGAAGCATTATTTTATGCTCCGTGTTCTTATTGTCCCGGATTCAAATCTTTCCTCGATAGCTCCCCTCAGGAGATATTGCAAGTTTTATACGGTGATATAGACCAATTCCAAGTTAGCTAACGGCAGTAGTACTAGTGCTTTGATTGTTGTTAAAACTTTAATTTCATTGTAGGTAAATTCAAAAATTCCTATCAAAAATTCAAATTCTTACAAATATTAAGAAATTTTTCTAACTATAATTTTATTAAAACTATTTGTTTATAATTCACATGTTAATTATTTATAACTCTTAAGACTATTTACCATTGACATTTGTATTTTGGTATAAAATTTGTACGGTGAATCCTACAAATCTTGAAAAATTGAGTGCGTACTTACTAGCGCAGCGTTCCAATTGAATTCTTGAGCCATCTTAAGCTTCTTACTGCACAATACCCTCACAGTCGAAGACAGGGGTAGTTCTACAAGAAACCAAATTCATGGCATGAGTTTAAATAAGTAAAACAAAATAATTGATTCCCATGAAACCATGCAACTATCTACTACAGTAAAATTATACTTTATCATTCATCATGTTATAAGAAATAATATTATAGAGCCTGGGTTTCTTAAAATTGAGGTTTAGATATTTCAATTGGTTGTTCTTGAGTTTGTTTTTTTTTAATTGTAGAACTTTAGTTGAGTTTGAAATTGTTTTAAAATTATTGCATTTTAGTATTTATTTTCAAGGTTTAACGTAGTATTTAAGGGGTTTTTCTTTAAATGCGCTTTTACATATTTAATATTGCCACATGTTGCATCTAAGTACGTACATATTATGGGGACTAAGCAGAGTGATCTACCACGTCACCATAGCTGAGTAAACAGTAAACAGATACGTAGTACTAACCTCCGCCACATTTTCTTGTATGTATACAATCACTGTACAATGGTTTTTGAAAGTACAAACTTCACCATTCTTGAAGAAATTGTTATTTAAACTTAGGCCTTAAACCATTTTTGGAATCGAGTTTAGTTTTGTGAACGTGTCTGTATGTATATCAGGTTATTCGATGTGCATAAATGTTGATTTCCAATTCCAATAATGAACATGCAACAAGGATAGTAAAAAAACACCCACACATGTGATTCTTTCATTACTGATGACGTTCACAAAAATGCAATTTGTCAACTTTCAGTTTGCTTAAAAATAGATGTCGATTGTTTTCAAAGTTGGCCACTTTACAAGAGCTATATTTTTAAAATGACATTGGCGAAGAATAATTTCAATGTACCTAGGTAATTAATTATAGTTATTTATTTCATATATGAAACTCAACCTCAGGAGGATCATGTTCTGACTTCATGGGATTTGGTGTGTGTGTATTATTGTATTTACTATTTAGTCTAGAATTAAAAATGAATGTGGGCAAAAATGAGTCCTCGTCATCCATTATAATTTTAATTCAAACAATCAAGGTGATCGAGGGATTGGACATTATAGTATAAAATTGTTGACGACGACGACATTCAGTCTATGTAAAAATTAACCTTGTTGTACAGAACTGGAAGCATATATTATGCTTATGTCCATTATTATGTGAGATTTGCATTAAACAATGGAGGGACAAACCTCCCTGATTGATTGACAATTACCATTATTATTCAGGTTATGCACAATTAGATCAACTGGTTAACTTTCCACTCAACTAACCATAAAGTTCAAGGTTAGTTCGGTTGAAATGACAATGACAAGAAAGAAAATTAATTGGAATCATGATTTGCGTGTAAAAATGAATTGGTATGAGGTATCTATCTATGTACATCTCTTCTATTTTCTCAAAAGTTAAATGCCGCACATGTAAAAAGCTTTCGGAGTAGTCATGCACATAATAAAAATGTGGTTCTTTCGTCTTGGGTCAGTAAATTTTTGTTATAAAGAATCATCCATCCCATCCTCATCCCATTACCTATTTTACTATTTTCTACATGAGAATGAGAGCATTGAGTAGACTGTATTGTACAACTGTACCTGAAATATACTTTACACTACTAATACAAAAATTACTTCTCAGAAAATTCGTCTGACTGAGTCTTGGAGCTTCAATTAAAGATGAAGCATTTCATAAAAATTCAAATATTCAACATTAATTGTTATCGTTGATAATATGCCAGGAACGTAGCGTGAATTTATAATAATGTACAATAAGTAATTAGTATATGTTTTTTGACGAGGTTAGGTCTTTTACGTATACGGTAAGGCACAATCTTGAATGTTGGCGATAGGTAGTAGTAATCTGTAATATAGTGCAGCCCTTATTGCTACAGTGTGTTCTTAAATCAGAATCAGGAGCGGAATGCTATATATTAAATTGAACTAATTTAAATAGATGAACGATTAGAAAAATGTTGAACGTCAATGGAACAATAATTATTGTCTTGTGGATTTGTTTCCTTTTATTGTTGCTTTCTGTATTTAAATGATTTAATCAGTTAAGGCTGTGTGTACATCCGTAGTCCACAGTATAATTACTAAAAGCAGCTCACTCCATTCATTTGATTTGGTATTGGCTGCTGTTTTGTTGTCTGCAAAAATTAGAAGGGCGAGAAAAAAAAAATCTCCGTATATTCATTGTAATCTGATATTTTATGGGTTATGGATGGAGTTTCTAACAATTTTGTTGGTGAGGTGAGAACTTTGGTTTGGTCACGCTATATAGATATATACAAAGATACGGAATTCATTACAATTTCGAATGAGTTCCAACACTTCCAACGGATTTTATAGGTTTTTCATACATGACATTAAAATGCATTATCATAAGTGAGTTGTTATAGTTGATGATGATGGTGGTAAATGTTCAAAAAAGAAAAAAAAAAGAGAGGAAAAAAGGCGGGGTAGAAGGGCCGTAACAGTTATTCTATGGAAGGATATATCCATGTAGTTCATAGAGTAGCATGACCATACCGGAGTGTAAACAAAATGAAGGCAGGCGGAGAGCACAGCGTCCTCGCGGAAAGGCTAGTTAAAAATGTAATGTTAAATAAAGTATTTTGCTTGTCCGAACTATTACTATACTCACACTACATTTAACACAGACACTCATATCTTTGATACTTTGATCATTACAAATCCTGCGTTACATTGTTGTTGGTTGGCTTATTGGTAGTTAGTATGTTGCTTGTTGGTTGTTTTGGTGTTGGGACAATTATTCTACTCAACAACAACACCACCAATATATTGTAGGAACCCTGTGCTCAACACAGAGGCAAGAGTAATTACACATGTTATGTACGTAATATTTCTCATTAGTTTGTTTGCAATCAGAATTGCAAGATGCGTATCTCTCTATCTATATACACCGTCCGCTGTACTTAGGAGGAATAATATAAGAATATGTCCACGAAACGAGGATATAACGATAAGTAGAGGCTGGGAATGATTTGTAAAGTAGTAATTGTGAGGATAAGGATGGAATGGGATGGATGATGTATTCAGATATTATTATGTGGGAATGGGAAGGATGTGCCCAAAAAGTCACCAAGTGTAAAAGCACGTTTCTTTTAGCCTACTTTCCATCGAATGTCGAATCCTTTGCTTGTTCAAAAGTTCTGAAAAAAAATTTCACTTCGGCACGTAAGCTCATAATAACTGTCAGTTACTCCTCTCCTCTCCGACAAGACGGTTCACCATGTTCAAAGCTCTCATCTATTTCGCTCTCGGTAAACTAATAATCTTATACTTTCCTCATATTCCTTTAACATTACAATTTTTTCTTGGAAAAACAAAAAAAACTTTAAAGTATTTTAGTTTCAAACTATATAAACAAATTACAAACTTTTAAAATAAATACAGCAATATACCTAGTAGTAGACGTAGGCCCTTTTGGATAAAGATAAAATAGTCACAAATCATTTAGCTAAATTCGGTTTAGTTTTTTCACATTATTATTGTATATAAATTCTATTACAATACACGGTTTGCTTTTACAAGTGTTTTCAGTTCTCTATATTGTAATTTATTAATATCAAAAATTAATTTTGAATTGAATGTAAGAAATTATTGTTGAAAATAATTTTAAGATTTTAAGATAGTTGACGAAATTGCTGTCGTCTGGAAAGCGTGTAGGAGTAGATACATTCTTATTATTAGATTTTGGATTGGATTTGTAATTGAACATGTAATTAATTAAAATATTACAGTTGGGTTGTCTGTGGCAGCATTCCAATGCCCAGAACAAAACGGCTTCTTCGGTGACCCCAAACAATGTGATAAGTACTATGAGTGCATAGACAACATCCCAGAACAGGTAAAAATACTTCATATTTTACTTTACATAACTAGAAAGTTTTTGACAAAATTTGGATTTATTCTTTTAGCATTTTAAATTAAAATTTCAATGTATTTTATTTTCATATATATTTTTGTGACTCCCGAAAAAATTGTAGAAACTCTGTCCTGATGGGTTACTTTTCGAAATCAAGAACCCTAACCACGAGCGATGCGATCTTCCATTCTCAGGTAATTACTATCCTATTCATGAGCACACTAGTCAAACAGTTAGGGACGGTCTGGTGTAAAACACTCATTTCATCTTTTTCAATTCATGACTGGTTTTTAAATAAACTCATTCATTGCATTGTGTCTTTAATTGTCTCACACAGTTGACTGCGGTGATCGTACTGAATTACAACCGGCTCAATCCACAGTACAATGCCCCCGCCGAAACGGTTACTTTTCACACGAAGACCCTGAAGTTTGTGACCGATTCTACAATTGTGTTGAAGGTGTTCCCAACTCTGTCACCTGTCCCAGTGGTCTCATTTACGATGACTACCAAGGCACTTGCACATGGCCAGAGAATGCACAAAGGAAGGGATGCGAGAAGGAAAACCGCAAGAAAGGTATGAGAGAAAATGATATTTCTTTTTTTTTTTTGCAATTTATTCTTCACTCAGCCCATTCATACACACTGCATGTTGTAGATGATAAGATATTCAAATACTATATGGAACTGTCTTGAGTAATTATATCGTAACATCAAACTTATTGAGCGGAATGAGAAAAGGGTTCATACTTGACATTTCCTTTAGAAAAATTGGCCGATGGTTTCTCATGCCCTGACGCTGAAATTCTTGCACCAAATGGACGTCCTCTTCCTCATCCTACTTACGCTCATCCCGAAGATTGTCAAAAGTTCTACATTTGCAGAAACGGAATCCAACCCCAGCTCGGATCTTGCCCACCAGGAACCGTTTATCAAGAATCTAGCTTCAAGTGCGAAGATCCAGAGAACGTAGTAGGATGGTAAATACACTGTTTAATTTTTTATTATTAAGATTCTTAATTATTCATTTCAAATTAGTCAGCATATTACATTGTATAGACATTGTGAGCATATAGGTTAACTATTGGCAACTATATAGGCGCAAATGGCAACTCTCCCAGTCAATTACTCCTGACATTGTGAATCATTCTTTTCTATTTGTCACAGTGCAAACAATTATTGCATCAAAGTTAAATAATATTACTACTACTACTACTAATTATTGGTATTGTTATGTAAGAGAATTCTGCAATACTTTAGACTCGTAGACATTTTATATTTCATTTCATCAAACCGGTTTAAGTTAAGTTAGACATCGTATATACTATATATGATCACAGTGGGGGTAAGTTACAACTACGATCAATGTGCTGCTTCTCTGGTATGGTGTGTGTACAAGCGTGTCGTCAAAGTTAAACTTGATGCAAGAGGCTTGTACTTAAACAGTTAAAAAGAGTTGAAAACAATGATGAGGGATGAAAACAAGTATTTCATAAGTAGAATGAACTTGTATAGGGAGACACGACGTAACCACGATAACAAAACGGGACACTTTTCATGGTACAAGAAGATTATTTTAGTCTTGTCTATTGTACATACATATGGCAAAATCTTGCAATAGACTATTCCTTTATTTTGTATGCATTACGTGGCTTTCCTCATTATCATTAATAAGGGTGTTACATATTTCTTGGAACGGTAAAATTTTCCAACCATTTAAGTTGTTTTAATATAGACTCTTGATTGTGTAATGGCTCAATTAAAAGGATACAAGTGGCTTTTTTGCTTACAAATATAAGATGTATTTTTAAAGAATTTGATTCCATGTACGAAATCAGGTATTCTTCTTTGACCAATGTATGTATTGCTAACTAACGCTATAATTCTAATCTTTATTTCTTTGTTTTTGTTTCTTTTACAGTGAGAAATGGTTCGATGACGCCAAATAAAAATATAATTTCATCACTCGCAGTAAGTACATCACTTGCATGACTGTTGATTGCAGTGCAGTCAATTTTTATAACAGAAAAAAAAAACTCATCGTGTAAAAATTATTACTCTATAAGATTTTACAATCAATTTATTATGTATAATCCAGTATATTATATATTTTTTGTCACAAATGTTATTTTTATAAAAAAATTGTGTGGGGACAGAGAAAAAGCAATGAATTAATTCATAAATTATTCAATGATGTAATTATTGTTGAATTAATTAATTGTTGAAAGTGAATAAAGGCATTTTTCTCTTCTAGAATTTTTTTGGATTTTTTTTTATTTCTTCTTACATTGTCATCTATTAGTTATTGTAATTTTGCATTCTACAATACATTTGAATAATTTCATCGTATAGTTTGCTGAATAGTAGTACCTATATAGTTTGATTTTTAGTAATTCCATGATATACAAGACTCACTCATAATACTGTGACGGTGAAGGTATAGGTAGTACATTCATATAATTGTCATCCCAACAACCGCAGTAGTTATATACTGCAGCAAGTTAATTCTGAAAAATCTGTAGCCCACCCTACCATGAGATTGATGTACTTGGCCACTATATAATTCAATTTCCAAAACGAAAGGAGTATATAGGTTTGTACTTATACTTACGAAGCGTGAATAATTGTAAGATTCAGAGGACGAGAAATGCATTTCTGCTCACTCACTCACACACAGAGTCATTGGGTTGGGCTGCATTTTTATGATTATTTTATTCGCACTCACTCACTCACCTCTATATAATGTATAACTTATCTACTTATGCAGTCAAACCAAATGAAAATAATGATAGGATGGCAATCCCTTGTCCTTTATGCTATGCGAACAAATGTATCATACATAAAATACACTTCATACCTTACGTAGTACTTTTAAAACCGTATATATATGATCAATGATCATGATTAGATGTGTGCACAGTTCATATATAGTTACACATCATGGATATGCACGTACCTTCCCTTCACACACAGCATTCAGAAGTAAACAACATGATGATGATGATGACGATGATTATAGGATTACGATGCATGCAGTTTGATTTTAGAGAATGCAGTCGCTTAGTCGATGCTCTGTATATGATACGATACGATACGATACGATACGAAGCGATGTCTAGAGCTGATAGTAATAATAATAATATAACGAATGTTGAATATTATACAGATACGAAAAAAATGCCAGAACGATTACTATTAACTAGTCAAGCCGAAAAGATACAAGCTATAGATAAAGGAATGAAGGAAGCTGTCGAGTCAAGGCACGACAATAATAATTATAGATAGATATACTATGCTCTCTGACTGACTCTGACTACAAAAGCTGAGACTTCGACTTGAACCAAACCAACCAACCATTACAATCAAGTGTAATAATGTTTACAATAATAAATTCTGAGAGAATTACATATTCATATAGAAGAAGTGGACAGGGCGAGTGGAGTGGAGTTGTGTGGGACAGATAGAGTTATTCCTGGGACACAAAACAGTATACATTTCTATTGAGAATAATACTCGCTTCTCAGAAGAAAAGAAGGGCTGGTCATCATATAATCAGTGTATATAGAATGAATGCAATGTACCTAAGTAGAAGTAAAAGTTTTGTAGGTATGTCCTAAATTCGGGCCCGAAAACCAGTTTAGAAATGGAAAGTTATGAGATACACCTTTAGAAGAAAAAAAATCTATAGCAGTTGAGTATTAGCATTAGTCATATAGTATATTAGTAGTAGTAGTCTCATATATCTGCCTGGGAGTTTTAAAATTCTATGAGAATATTAAATGTAAAGCATTGTAAATTGTAAAGCAAGCGTAAGCATTTAAGCATCACTAAGTTCACCACACTGTTGTTGTTGTTGTTCTTGGTTCGACATTCAGTCAGTCAGTTTGAATATTCAATGGGAAATAAAAGCAAAAGGAGAAGGGGACGTGATTTGTGTTTTTATTTTGGTTGACTCAGCGAAGGCAAAAACGTCTGTGAGAGCATAAATATTGACAATCTCTTTAAACTTAAAACTCAAACTAGTCTGTCCGTGGTCAAGTAAATGGAGGAAGTAAAATTGGAAAATTTCATACTCTGCTTCTAGACACATTATTATACACATGACATACTATCCATGCTACTTCTGCCTGTAGTCAGATTCAGTTTTCCTTAAGCTCATCTTCTGTCTGTGGTGGTCTGTGCCAAATGTCATTGCCGGCTTTGCCTGAAATTAATTTTATATGTACACGTCTATAGTGTACGCAATATGAGTCGTCGTCCTTTTCTCGGTAGGTTTTCTATATGTCATTTATAGTGTGTCGTTGTTAGAGAGAATATCGAAATAAGGTATGCAAAAAACACAGTTTATATCGCAATACTAACGGATTCTACCGAAGTTATTGCAGTCGGTACCTACTTTACAAAATACAATTTTGCCACATTTCGTCTATACAGATTTCACAAACATTACATTTTTCCTTTTTCTGCACATTTTCAAAGCCAAATTGAGCTCACTAAGGAAAAAAAAAATGTACAGTAATAATATACAGACATTATACATGAATTACAATACGATAAATTATTTGATGATTTTCAATAATATGATGTCTCTTAACTTATACGGATACTTTTCGTAAGTCGTAAGTGTAAAATGTTATGTAAATGAAATGAATAATATTGTTGGCTTTTGTCTAATGTCTCGTCTCGTCTCGTCCATGTTGTACTTTGTACTTTTACGATTGTATAATATGTCTCATAGGACGATAGGACTCCTGTAAAACGATTACGATCTGGGTAGGGCCATTTTCCTGTTTACATCAGTTACATACTCATTTGCATATACTGTCCAAATCAAAGAACCAGAATGGAAATTATGATGCAATAAAAAATCTAACGAAAAGCTACTTGACGCGACCAGTTAATTGTCGATGACCGTAATCATAAGTCTCCAAATAATAATTTCCTCGAGAATATTTCTGCATTTAAATTCTTAATTCGAATCTCACTATGTCTATGCTTTATTGCTCCTGTTGCTGCTGAGTTTCTTCTGTAGCCCCGTCCGTAATGACTTAGGAAACATACCTCGGCGCAGTATGGACTAGAATATCTGAATACCGATATCCACTGATTATTTTCAATAGTTCAATAGTTTTTATAGTAGAATATAATTTTTAATATATAAGCTATCAACTAACATTGTACTTATGTACATCCTCATATATTTAAACTTTCACATTAATAAATACTACCTTTCTATGAAGTTGAACCTATGTACGTACAACACTTGTGGAAAAATATACAAGGAAGCAAAATTCATAATGTGTGTTTACATTACTATGAGTGGGACTATGTGGGAGATTTTGATTTCCGTAGTTATATTCCGTAGCATTTTAATTAAAAATAAATCCATGTATTCATTATGTAATTTGTTGTTCCACGCATTATTTTTCGAATAATAGTCTCAACTCATACAGGTAAAGGCAGTTGGAAATTGCTTTACACGTTTTTGGAACATTTACAGATTCAAGTAGATTTTAGCCGTGTGACAGGATGCCTCGTGTCGTGTCTCGTGTTTTTCGATATGTGTTCAAGGTTGTTAAGTTTGGTTTCGTTGGAGGTATTACAAATGTGTGGCGGCAGCAGAAGAATGTGAGTTTGCTCAACTCATACACTTTATTTGTTGGACCACAGCAGGATTTTAAATTATAAGAGTTTAATTTGGTAGCTGTATACATTCAGTTACATCTAAGAGCGCTGCTGTGCGAGCGTAGTACGAGTGAGTGGTCGGGGTGATTCGCCAGGGAT
>JAQFZE010005701.1:0-10098 GCA_034695245.1 Dicyrtomina saundersi
GCTAGACCCGGGTTGTAATAGAGACCCGGGGTCTATTAGAGACCCGGGTTCTATTAGAAGTAATACGGTACCTACCTTTCTTTGTATGTCTCCTCTTCCTTTTTACAGTTGACTGACTAACGACAAGTAAATATACTTACCATAACAGTGTATATACACACCTACGTACTTCATACAACATGCTACAGGGTATAGTTCTGTATGGTTATACGTAAAGAAGACCGAAAGCGGGAGAATCTGAGATATCTCCTATACCATAGGTTAAAGATCTCGGACTGTTAGGGAGTCAATCGGGGAAATCTACAAGATTTCAAATCTGTATTCCTCCTTGATTCTTGACTCTGATTTGGATACTGATCCAAATTTAGGTCTTGCGGTAGTTTGGGTTTTCATGTATTTTCTGTAGTTTAGCTGGTATAAAAAAAATCATTTTCTTTTTTTTTTCTACAAAAACTTTGTTATTATTCTTTTATCAAAATGTTAAAGTTTTAACAATCCTGGACCTGTCGCTGTCCCCACGTCCCCATCTAATACTATTTGCAAATTCTATCGCATCCTTTCAATGTACACGTAACAAAAGCATTACTACACTTCTTTGCTTCTTAACGACGATACTTTTAAAAAATTTCGTATGCTTCTACAGAAAATGAATAATCAATCTTGTAGGCCGAAAGCTTATGCAAATAAGTGGCATGTGCCTAGAATAGTAGTACACGTGCGTATTCCTACAAGTTCTAAATAGTCAGAAAAAAGTAAAAAAAAAGAAAAAAAAAGAATAATCTAGCAGATTGTCGGCCGTCGGTCTTCAGCCCGCCGTCTTTCAATCATTAATCGTTAATCGTTATAGAATCAAGCGGGTTTCACTAGCAGTATTTCAGTTGCGATTGCAAAGCACAGCGTCAGGGAACTATTTCCCCGTTTATTGGTTATTGAGATGGTATTTAAGGATTGCCATTAACGGTCTTACACGAATTTTTGATTTGGAAGCAAACACGTGATTGGTTTTGATTTTAATAGTTTTAAATGAGTAGTGCATTCAAGATTCCTAATAGATAGTATTAGACATTTCAACCAAAAGGGATACATGTAAGAAGAATGCACAGTGGATAAGTAGGTACCTAGGTAACTTTTGAAACAAAGCAAAATATGCTATAGAGCGATGGAGGTAGAAGGAATTAAAAGTATCCAGTCGAATCCCAAAATTGGCATAATAACCGTTCACAAGCTAACAAGCTGCCTTGGACATGGAGTGAGGACTCGAGAGTGATTCTCGTGTCCTGCATCTGAATACGAGTAGACAGCTGAGGCGACATCAATTCAAAACACTCAATGCCAATGCCATCGTAAAGTGGGTACTACAGAGACAAACGGGATAATAACTTTTGCTGGAGGTTGTCCGGAACTTAAAACAGTCAATGTCTGGTCCATACATTCTGAGTCTGATGTTTCGATTTCAAGCCCTCTGCCTTTCTCCTCATTTCAAATACCTGTCCTCGGGTATATCGATCCAAAGAAAGCACCTTTTCAATAGAATTGTGGAAAATAAGTTTTTGTCCCAAAGGAGAAGAGAAAGGGAGAGATAGGAATGTTGAATGTGTGCCATTTCTGGTTAATCTGTGTATGTATATGTAATATAGGACCATTTCCGTTCTTCGTTCTTCTTCGTTCTTCTTCTTATTTTTTTTCTTCCGTTTTTATCTCCCTTTAAAAGCGCATTTTAAAATCTTATTTGGTGGTAAACAACTCAACTATCTCTTTATTTCTACAACTTGCATTGTGTATCATGTAACTCGAATGTTGCGTGAGTGAGTGAGTGTGCTGAAGAAAAAAGAGATCAAAAGAGATGGTGGGATGAAGAAGGAAGAGGAAAAAAGGTGGAATTATGTCAAGGATCAGTCAAGTTATTGGTCCCTAAACTCTCCACACTCAACACACGCTCACACACACACACACACACACACACAGTCTACACACATTCTGTCTATCCTGGAACTGTTGACTGTGCGTACACATGAACTTACTCGATTGGCACAAATTCTTTGTCAACCAAATAAATTGTTTCAAGGGAACATACAAATTTTATTTCCGTTCCAACCGGACGTGAACAATTTTTTTTTCTTCTTTGTCTTTCCACACACACACACAAGATCCAGTCAATTCCTCAAGTGAATATAGTGTGTTTAGTATTTTTTGCTTTTTTTTTTACTCTCTGAGGTTGCGTTTGAAATAATTTAACAATTTAACTCAGATGTCGGCATTCGGCATGAAGTTTCATGCGGGGGTTTACGCTTTGTGTCCTGTGCATTTAGTAGTTCAATTTCTTTTGTCAGTTGTGTTGAGAGTGTGTGTACTTTATGACAATTCTGTGGATGTGTTTTACCGAACGGTATGATATTATTATGGAGCTGTCATAAAAACCATAAGGATCTTTGGACTTTTTTGGTTTCAACCTTGCTTCTTTTTTATATACATTGTAAATCACCATAGTCCATATAGTATATATTATATACCATATACATCCACAGCTTATTGGTTTCACTCATATACCAAAGATGAAGAGAAATATAATAAAAGTTATAAATCTCAACATGGTATATGATAGAAATAGAGGTCACTTTTGCTAAAGCCACATCTGAGCTTTCAACTCTAATGATGTATAACAGGCAGGTTAATGAAATGCATACAATTTATGTCAGTGTTTGGGAATCCGGATCGCAATTTCAACTGCAGGTTCAAATCCATTTATCCGATAAATAATTCACAAGTAGGATTTTGAGATGCTCGCTATCCCCCCTTTTTTTTTATCTCAGCTCACATCTTCTATATTTCCACCGCCGCCGCCGAGAAGATCAGTATCTTCTTCTATATAGCAAAAACCAGAACGCTTAAGTATGTGTAAAAATAGGCCGTAAAAGTAGAAGAAAAAAAAAGTAAAATGTATTTGAGACATTTGAGTTCTTCTTACCCAAGACTTTCATCTCATCGACAGGATTGCGGTTATGGAGGATCGAATTTATGAGCTATGAAACCATCAAGGATGAATATTTACATTAAACACGTGGTTTTCATAAAACTGTAAAAACATCTATAGACTCTTTTGCTTGATTGTGTGCGGCAGTATACAAACCTTGAAAAATAAACATTCTTGGATGAGAGAGAGACGAGCAGATAGGAAATATAGCTTCAATGATTTATTAGATTACATATTTCTTGTTCAATGATTCATTTCAATTTCAATAGATTGAAATACAAATATATGTAGAATAGACAGACATAGAAAGATAGATCTAGCAGGGTACAGACAAAATTAGAATATTTCCAATTCATTCATTGGTCAACATTGTATTCATGGGTCAATTAATCCATTCTGGACAGCTGGTTCAAATTACTGTACTGGCACTGGTACTGTGCACTCTTCTTAAGACGGACGGAATCTTCAAAGGAGATTTTAGCCATAGTGTTTAAGGCGCATTTTGACTTTTGTGATGGAACGATAAATGATGAAATGGTCCTCTATAAAGCTTTCTTGCCTTTGTGCTTTTTTTTTTGTAGCCAACTGATTACATTGTTAGAATCTCATGCTATTGACTTTGTGATTTCAGGCGCGTTTTTAATTCCCTATGGAATCATGTTGATTGTCGGAGGCATCCCACTCTTTTATATGGAACTAGCATTGGGACAATATAATCGAAAAGGTGCCATCACTTGTTGGGGACGACTTGTTCCACTTTTCAAAGGTAAGCCATTTTATTTCTTTCCCAGAGGATTACTTCATTTTGCAGTCCAGTGTTTATACTTAAGTTTCTATATAACTTCAAAAAACAAGAGAAAGTTCAATTACTTTACTACTGACTATAACTACTTATATTTTCAGTATAATATGCACTATAGGTATTAACATTAACTATATAGAGAGAGATATATAAAAGTGTCGCATCGTCCAAAAACTCAACTCCCAGGGGTGGCTCCGTGTACACAAGGCTTTTTCAGTCTTGGTAGACATTATATATCGGCATCGTAAAATGAGTTTGAAAGAGGCAAGCCTTGATCTAATTATCAATGTACGTACCTATACTATTTATAAGCATTTTCTATAATGAATTTACAATTCGATTTAGGAAATTTTCAAATCTCCAATCCTCCTCCTCCTCCTTCTCAACTTCTTTCACTCTTGGGTGATTCATATTGTAATTTTATTACTTCCGCTTCTATGCAACTGGCTGTATAGGGACCGTCCATTAACTACACTGACAAAAATGCCACTTTTGGACCCCCCAAGAAATATTACGAATTTTGTACTGACTTTAGAAGTTGACTTTACAATATAAGTCTTTCAAAGCGTAAATTATGAATGATACCCAAACATATCTTAACGTTAAATGGTAATCGCAACGTGCTGTAAATGTATTAGGAACTTTTATCAGAGATTCCTTTATATAATACCAGTGCCAGTATCTACATAATACATAGTAAAATCCAAGTAACGGTCTCCGGTGTCCGGTATCGTATCGGGTTACCCCACCAATTTTAAACCCTCAACCCATGAGGTGTATGTAGACGTAGAATATTGTCTGTCTGTGAAGAACCAAAATGACCCATATCCAATTTAAGCTAGAATAAAAATGAGTTATGTCATAAAAACAAAATGAGAAACATGCGTAAAATGTTAATTAAGAGTTTTTGAAAAGTGTAAAATGTTCTATTTTTATGTTTTCGAAAAGGTTCAAAATTTTCTAATTTCATGTTTTTGAAAAGGTACAAAATTTTCTAATTCCATGTTTTTGAAAAGAGTAAACTGTTCTATTTAGGTACATGTTTTTTTAGTGTAAAATATTCTATTTAAATGCTTTCAAGACATGTTTCAATATTTTTGTAGATAGTGGATATTGGTTTTAGCCACAAATGGATATGGGTAATTTTGGTTCTTCACAGACGATATGATAAAACTTGCGATTTACAAATTTTCAATCTGTACTCTTGGAAAGATTGTATATGTTATGTATTGTTCCATACAATTGTTATATCTTTCTGCAAATGAGTGCTTCTTGTATACTCTTTGAATGTTAAAAATCAGAACGTTGGTGAGTGTCTTGTAAAATTATTAAAAATTTGAAAGACAAAATGACGCTATGTGTAGTTGAATTTTGAAAATATATGCAGAGAGAATCTCAATGTCATGGACTTTATTCTGAACTAGTCGTATTAGCGTTTGAATTATAATTGTCTACAGGGACTAATGTAGCTCTATTATCACGTAGTACATCAAGACTAAAATTGATGGTTGCAGGTAAAGGAAACGGTGTAAGTTTTTCCCAGTGATTAACAATTAGGAGTAAAACGTAAACTTTCTTTTAGAAAAGAAATAAGAAGTTCGCTTTGGTGGGGAGTTGTAGAGGATCGCAGACTGTGTGGCGTAGTAGTGCTGCAATGCGAGGTATAGGATGAATGTGGAGATGCCCATATGTATACTTGTGGTCGTAGTTTGCAGTTGAGGACTTGTTGCAAATGATTTTTCACGTATTGTACACAGCTCTACAAGTTCCAGTGCGGCCAGGAAGATAGTGACAGGAAAAGCCTGTACGAGTTTGAACGAAAGAGGCTCTTATGGTCTGGGTATCGTTGCGGTGTGTGGTGCGATGAAATCAAGTACACGTACTACTTGTAGGTGTAGATACATGTGTAGTAGTAGTAGTAAGAGGTGACTGGGGAAACGGTCCTATACTCAGTCCGTGTATTATTATATACTTACAAATCTTATGGTATATATTCGAATTCGAAGTAGATATAAGTTTTAGGCACGTACACTTGCGCTTACTATATAAATATATATATAACCTATATGTACCTAGCTCTGTCTGCCTGTCTGCCTGGGCTGCAATGATTCGATCTCATGAGTTGAATTCTAGTGGATAGGTAAATGAATATGGAGCCGCAATTGTTCAGGGGTTTCGGGTAATGGGACATATAGTCGAGTGAAAAGACATTCATCTTAGCGGAAACAGGAAACGGTAGCTCCTTTTCTGATGGGTCTCTCCACTCTGTACCCTCATTATATGCACATCACGGCTATTAAACTACTATCAAATACTATTGCCATAATGGTCCACTAATGTACCGTGAAAAGGAAAATTCTTTCTCCATTTGACACGAATTTTCTTTCCCCCCTTTAGCTCCTTTCTCTCATCTTCCCCTCTACAACAGTCTCGCCCATAGTCTCAGTCAACCATCTAGTCAGTCAGTCATCAGTTCGTCTTTCCTTCTTCTTGCCGTTTTAGTTCTGACTTTATTTCTTCATTTTTTTTTATTTTTTACTTTTTTTTTACTTTTTTTTTTAACTTTCTCTTATTCATAGATGCCACGTAATATGTCGGTGAATATATAGATTCATACACATGTACCTACAAACCTTCTTAAATCCCCTCTGTACACCTTGGCTTTGAATTTTGCTAAGTGAAGGCTTTTGAGGAATTTCTATAATGTCTTGACAATTCCACACGTGTATTCACTTCGTAAATTTTTCATCGCCATAGCCAAAACTATTTCCCTGCCACAGACAGGTTCTACGAAGATATGCAAAGGTAGTTAGTACTAATATCCTCGTCACTATTACTTTTAGTGCATTTTCCTAGCTAGTAGTCCATTAACAACAGGATTTGTGTTAAATAGTTTCCATTTTCACATTCTTTTTAACATGAAAACAATAGGTTGGAGATTTGAAGGTAGCATGGAATCCTACACAGTTCATGGAGCTATTGAGTAAAATCCATCAACGTATTGTAGTTAATTATTAAACCATCACTTATTTTTTGAACTAGCAATCTTGAAAATGTAGAATTGCTTAAGAAGGTATAGTGAGGGTAATTTGTTTATTTTAAGGATTTTTATTTCTGATTTTTCTGAATTATTGACCTTGCGGTCTAAATAAACATGATAATTATTAACCGTACAGTAGAATTGGATCCTGGGAATGTAACTAATTTACTTTTATTGCTGACTGAGTTTAGTTAAAATCACAAAATAATATATACAAAGGTATATTATACAAAGGTGTAAATACAATTTATGAAATATGGAGTGTTTTCTTTATTTACCAAAAATATACAAATTACTTCACGACATCCATTTTATGCTTGAGTCAGTTGAACAAATTCCCAGTAGCAGTTGCTGCCAATATTTAATGGCTGACACTTTCCTGAAATGCCTTTAGACTTAACACAGTTTCCCATTAAATCCCGAATTTGATAACGGTCATTTACGGGACTTTTGTTTTTTGTAGTTGATGACGCAAGTCCCCATTTTAGTTTCCATTCAATTGTAATGTCATAAGGATGACATAATTGACGTAGGGAGCGTTTATGTTTTCCCTTTTCTGTTTTAACTATTACCTTTTTTTGTGACACACCTTGTTTTAATTCTTCACCAAGTTGAACACTACGCTTTCTTCGATTCCAGTATGTATTTGCCATATTTTTATCGTTATTGCCAATTTCATCAAAACCAATGTCACCGTTAGCATACTTATTGCTAATAGGGGGATCATTTTGTAGGTTTGAGTAAGAGTTTAAGTTACTATTCCAGCTATCGTATTTGTTAGCTCTGTTGTTTTTTGTAGGCATCTGAGTTGCTTTCTTATATGAAGGCAGCATGCTTTGAATGGCTGAAGATCTGTAATCTTTGTAACTTATGACACTTGATAATTTTGTTTCCTTATTTTTGAAACTCCATTTTGTCATATTTTGAATATTTGCAAGTTGTATGTAACTTGTTCGTCCTAGAAATATAGTTTTTTTTTTAAACGTAGGTAGGTAGGTACTTACTATTTTGGTAAGTCGTAAGTAAAATTTATCCAAGGAAATACATAACAATGATAGTAGTTAGTACCTTTTTTAATTATTTCCCACATAAATGTGTCAAATGCTTGATGCATTGGATCTGAAAATACTAATAAATTTTTTCTAGAATCAGAATGAGGAGCAGAAGTTATGCTGGTCACTTCGTAGATGCAGTTATTTATTTTTTTGCAAGATGCGGATAAATATGAACCATCAATAGTATTACGTACTATGTAAACTGCTTGGTTAAACGAATTTTTTGCAGCAGCTATAGCTAAAAAGATTTTAACAAAAAGAATATTTTAAAAAAGTAATTAGAACAATGCGATACAATAGTGAATACTACTTTTAGGTGACTTGGGACTCAAACTACCATTTGGGAGTGTTGTGAGATCGTCTGGCAAAGCCAAGTCAGGAATTTTTAGTAAATCGTCTGTATTTGGCAGTTTTTCTTGTTCATCCTCCCTCCAACTTAAACGAGTTTCTGCAATAAAAAATTATTAAATAAAATCTAAAATCTTTTTTTTAACACCGCATGTGTGATTAATTGTATGTCATTACAATAACTTAATAACTTCGATTACCTTGAATTCTAAAAACTACCTCCATTATAACAGCAAAAACGCAAATCCAGTACATTACAATTTGTCTTAATGTAATTTAGCAATTCCAGATTTAAATAAATTCGCAACCTGGAAAAAAATACATGTAACGTTTATAAGATTCTTACAAAAATAATTACTCGAGAAAACAAGTGAAGATGCCACTATGATTTCTTCCAAACGCATCAAAATTTACATTTAAAGTTCGTTAACTAAACTAAATAAATATGATCGTGTATTTTGGGAACAAATTATCTCGTGCTAAATTTTTTAAATTGTTATATAAATTGTTGTAGCAATAATCCTTAGTGCATATCGTGAGTGAAGAATCAAAATGACCCATATCCAGTTTAAGCTAGTGTCAAAATGAGCTATGTCATAAAACACTAAATAGGAAAGATGCGTTGGATGTTAATAAAGTGATTTTGAAAAATGTGAAATGTTCTATTTACATATTTTTGTAAAGTGCAAAATGAACTATTTACATTAAAATGTTCTATTTAAACACTTCGAAGATCATGATAATTCAATACTTTTGTAAATAGTAGATTTTGTTTTTAGTTAAAAATGGATATGGGTCATTTTGGTACTTCACCGACGATATAGTTTGACTGTTATATTACTGGTTTAATTGCCTTGCTTTATTTTCAGGAATAGGGTATGCAGTAGCTCTAATTGCGTTTTATGTGGACTTTTACTACAACGTAATCATTGCATGGGCACTTCGATATTTTTTTGCATCATTTACATCTAATTTACCATGGGAAAACTGTGGGAACCCCTGGAACACTAATCTATGCAGAGCGGTAAGACAAATCGTTATTTTGCTATAGAAAAGTTTAATTGCATATCATATACTTGATGAAATTCAAAAATTCAATTATTAACTTGCTAATAATAATTTTTTTTTTATACAAATGAATTTTCAGATAGGAAAGGATATAAATTACACAGAACTCTGCTTATTACAGTCCGATATTGAAACGTGTGCTTTATTAGAAAGTTCCAATTCCTCTGAGTTTTCTTTAGCAAATAGAACCCTTTTAAAACATAATTTTACATCCCCAGCTGAAGAATATTTTGTGTAACGTTTTTATATTACATTTTAACTATTACGACATTTTATACAATATTTTATATTTTATTTTTAGACTTACTATATGCATTTAAAGTTAATTCTAATAATAATTGGTAATTGTTATATTTTTTTGATGATTCACAATTAAGCCGTAATATCCTTGAACTGAACCAAAGTGAAGGGATACACGATTTTGGTCATATCAAAACCGACCTAGCAGCTTGTCTTCTTATTGTCTACATTATTTGCTATTTCAGTTTATGGAAAGGCATCTCAACTTCCGGCAAAGTAATATTCTATATCTTAAGTAAACACTTGCCTATACAATGCTTTTTTCTACAGTAGTATTATTAAAACTCTTACTACACATATGTAGATTTCTCAAATTTTCTCAATATTAATATGAGTGAAACTCAGGGTCGGATAATGCGGCTAGCGCAGGCAGCCCCCGCTGCTTGAATTTTCAGAAAACATGTAAAAAGAATGTTTTGACTTTTCAAAAACATGCGAATAAATTTTTTTGTACATTTCAAAAACATGGAAATAAAACATTTTCCACTTTTCTCAAAACATGTAAATAGAACAT
>JAQFZE010005702.1:0-10097 GCA_034695245.1 Dicyrtomina saundersi
TGTGAAGAGGTCGCAAGACTTGTTTCACAAACTGTGCACATTTGTAAAATGAACATATTACACACAAAGCATTGTGTAAACGGAAAAAAACTGTCTTAAATGTTGATGATAGCTTTGTTATTTGTCCTGTTTTTTGATCGATATCAAATGGGACGAAGCAAAGCTTTGATATTAGTCTTATTCGTTGAAAGTTTGCTCTACTTATTGAGCTGGCCATTATTTTAATTATTATGTTTTTGATTTAGGTTATTTAATTTTTAATTTTTTTTTTATTTTATGTTATTGGTCAATAGGTTAAAATCAAAATTAAAGATTTTAATAAAGAAAAATTAAAATTTTAAAAAGAAAAAGCTCACAAATTTTTGTCTATGTTGAAGTTTAAAAAAATATATATGTTGGAGATTCTGTAGACCTAGATAGAATTTAATTAGTGTTTTTATTGTTCTTGAACGTGTAATGGAACACTGAGCACTTCACGACAAATAAGGCACAAAGAAATAAAAGTTAAGTTTTGCAGGTGATCATAATACAGTTAAATATGTAACGATTAAAGTAGCATTGCTTCAGTTCTAAAATATTCAAGGCATATGTTCAATCCAATTTCTAGAATAGAAAAACAACCACTTAACTTTTTAGATAAACTGCCAATCTAATTTGACTTGTAATAGTTGTAATTAACTCTGTCTTGCTCTCATTTCTTCCAATGCCAAAAACTAAAGCAAATTGCTGCAGCCTTTAATTACAACTACTCTAACAAGGGAACCATGCGACTTGATACGCTTACATTTCGAAGAAAACTATAACTATATTCAGGCTGCTTTTAAAAAGTAGCCTGATTTTCTAAAATAGTTTTATTTAAAATCTGTGTATCTTCTCGCGTGGTTCTCTTTTAAGTAATAGACCAACTATCAAAAACTTGTATATATATTTTTTTTTAAGTAGAGTAGAGTGTGGGAAGGGCAGCCTAAAATGTGTAACATTTTAAGGATAGGAGATGCTAGAAAAAATAAACATGAATTATCAAATACGAATTTTGTAGGCATGACATGACCTGAAAACTGCGATCTTAGGCCTACTGGTCAATGTATTTCAGCAAGTGTGGCAGTTTAATAAATTCAATATAATTAATTATGTAAGTTGTTGACAGTTAACTTATAACAGTTGAAGTGAAGAGTATTATTATACATAATTACTAAATGGGTTGAGCAACCGTTGACAGTCACAAAAAGCAATTTATCTTTCTCTCGTTGTCACACTATAATTTTTTTGTACCTGCTTTTATATATACTAAGGCAAGTTTTTTTTACAATAATATTATTAAAATCTTAAAAGAATGTGCCTATAAATGTTTTTATGTACACCACCTATTACCATGTCATCGTTAGTATTTTTGTGAGGAATTTAGAATACTAATTTATTCACAAATATACAAACTACGCAACTGGGCGATAACTAACTTTAGCTACCAACCTGGCCAAATTAAAATAATATCAGATTAGTGACAGTATTATGTTTAAAGTTTCTGCGACAGATATTTTTTATAAGACTTTATAGATGTTGAGCTTTAGCTCATTAAGTATCTAATAAAATGGTTTTGTCAGCCCGTCTGTGTATCTGTCGGTCCCACTACCTTGTGTATATTGTACGCTACAGGTTATGAATTTTGTTTAAATTTAAAAATGTTTTAAATTAAAATTTTTATTCAAGTTAAATTTTGCTAATTTTTCTGTTAACGCTGCAATGTTTTACTAGTATATAAATTATTTCAAATTTATCATTTTATTAATTAAATTTATACCAAATTAAATCGAATAATATCAAATTATGACCATTTTTAAATAATTATAGCTATTTATACCAACACATATCGAACAGTATTGAGTCGTACCACGTCATGACAAAATAAGCACACAGTAAATTAGGTTTAATGTTGTAAGAATATCTCAATATGTAGCTATCTGAAAGTCAGTCGGCATATGAAGAGTTGTTTGGCAAAACGGGATAAATCCATTTTTTTCACCAATGAGATTATTTGTGTTATTTGCTCTATTCAACAAGATACATTACTGTGTTAAATACAGTGCAATCGCGTTACAACGGCCTGCTGTAGTACGGTTATCTCGGTATACCGGTTAAAATTAGCGGCCCCGGCAAAAGGCCTATGTTGTACAATGCTAGAGTTTACTCTTACAACGGTTAAAGCTACAACGGTGAACTCGATACACCGGTGGAATCCTGGAGACCGTACAGCATTGTTTACATTACATTTCTATATTTTACAACGGTTTTGACTTTCTCAATAAAATTTGTCATTCATGTTCCCCATCTGTGCAAAATATTGAATACTATGTCAGGGAAATTTTATGCGGGATTTAAATTGCAAAATGAACAAAATTCAAAACGATCGAACACAACTCATTCATTTCAGCCGACTGTGTTTGTAGGGTTCAGAGTTACCAAATATTTGAATGCAAGTTCAAATCGATAACATTAGTTTTGAATTTTTGAGTCCACTTCTATTATCGAATATTTAAAATGACAACTGCTAAGAGCATCCGTCAACAAATTTCATTAAGTGAAAAAGTGTCCATCATTCACGAGCTAGAGAGTGGTAAAAAACAAGTAGTGTTAGCTAAGGAAAAGAACTTAAACACCTCTACAATACAAACCATTTGGTCAAATAAAGCATCTATTTTAAACAATTATCTCACGTTTGCTCCTAAATCTAAACGTGCTCGAACTAGTGGATTCCCAAAAATTGACCTTGCTCTAACCCAATGGTTTGATGTCCAGAGGCAAAAGAACGTGCCCGTTAGTGGGCCATTGCTGCTTGAGAAAGCCAAACAGTTTGCTGAAAGTCTGAATGAAACTAACTTCAAAGGCAGTTTAGGCTGGCTGGACAAGTGGAAGAAGCGTAATGGCATAAAGTTTTGTGCTATTTCTGGTGAAGCGGCTGCAGTTAATAGTGCGGTGGTTGACACGTGGCTTAAAGATGTTTGGCCTAATATTATGAAGAGATACTCTAGAAAGGATATTTTCAATTGCGATGAAACTGGTCTTTTCTATAAGCTTTTGCCCAATAAAACAATGCATAGAAAGGGACAAATATGCAATGGAGGCAAATTGTCAAAGGAACGTGTCACTGTGCTTTTGTGTGCCAATTCGGACGGCTCTGAAAAGTTAAAGCCAGTAGTAATAGGCAAATATGAAAATCCACGCTGCTTTAAGTCAGTCAAAAAGACTGCTTTGCCGGTTCACTACGAATCTAATTCAAAGGCTTGGATGACGCAAGATGTAAGTAATTTAAATCTTAAACTTTTTTGCTGATTACTTTCTCTCTTGGTAGTTTTTTTTGGAAGTCCAAAACCTAAAATATATGCTTAATTTTTAGCTTTTTACAACTTGGTTGAAGAAAGTCAACCTGCGAATGCGGTTTGCCAAACGCAACATTTTGCTCCTTATTGACAACTGCCAACCACATATGGTCAAGTGTTAGCTGTCCAACATCAAACTGGTTTTTTTCCCTCCAAATGTAACTTCTGTTCTTCAGCCGCTGGACTTAGGTATAATTAATAAGACCAAGAAAAATTATCGGAGGACCCTCATAAAGAAGCTTATTTCTCACATTGACAATAATGAGGATTACAAAATTGACATCCTGGAAGCGATCATGAATCTATCGCTAGCCTGGAATCAAGTCCCTGCCACAGTAATTACAAACTGCTTCAATCACTCTGAAATGTTCGTAGAGTCCAATGCAGCGGATGATAGAAATGACGATGAGGACGATGACGATGTTATTCAAGAGGATATTATAGATGACGAAAACCTTCCTGTACTCCTTGACATGGGTGATGCTTCTATTGAAGATTACATTGAGATTGACAATGTGGTATGTCTCATAAAGTGTACTACTTCCACATTGTTATAAACGTACATATGCAATTAAAGAATTAAGTGAGATGTCATTTTAACTGGTCCAGGTTCTCACAAATTCAGCCCTGTCAGATGCAGAAATCCTCGAAGGAATTCAAAATGACGAAGAAGAATTGGATGACAGCAAAGAAGGTGAAGATGATCCTGAAATTGAAAGGCCTAAAGTTACTACTCAAGAGGCTACTATTCACCTAGAAGAAGTTAAGTTGTGGATACTGGAGCATGGCGGAGAAAACGATTCAGCGTTTCAAGCCGTACACGAAATTGAAAATTTGTTTTCAAAATTGAAACTCCAAAATCTTTGACAACGAAGTTTGGATGAGTTTTTTCCCACTGTTAATGCATAACTGTCAGACAATTTTGTAATTTTACATTAAAAGAATAAAAGCGGTTCATGCATAAGAAACAGAAAAGCCTAGAGGCAATTTTTAATGCAAAAGTCATATGTCACAATACAACGGTCAAAACCGCTGTATCGTTTACAACGGTCAAAACCGTTGTATCGTTACAGCGGTCAAAACCGTTGTATCGTTAGAACGGTACTTCGTTATTACGGTTTAAATAACTTTACCCCTTGAGAAACCGTTGTAACGAGATTTCACTGTAGTAAAGGTCAAAGTTTAAGCAAAACAATAAGAAAAAACCCAAATTTCTTTTTTTGTCAAAACGGGATAAGTCCATTCATTTTTTTTTGGCAAAATGGGATGAGTTCACCTGAAACATGCATTTTTGATTTAAATTTTGTTTTTGAGTTATTTCGTAGTTTGTAAAAGACAATTGCCGTGCGTGAATGTTTTTATGCAAAGAAAGATAAAAAGTTAGGAAAAAGTTTGGTTCCGCATTCAAAACGATGAAAATTTCATATCAAGGACTTTTTACCCCATGTTAACTTATTGATTTTTAGCAAAACGAGATAAGTCCACAAATTAAAATTTTTAAAAATTTTCTAAAAAACTCTAGAGCTCAGCTAGAATTATAAAACTACATTCAATCACGCTTCTATAGATGCAGTACCAGTTGACAAAAAAAAGATTGAGCCACAAAAACTCGACCTGTCACCATTTATTCATTTTTCGTTGTTCCTGTAAAATTTGCTTTGATGGACTTACCCCGTTTTGCCGAAAAACTCTTCGTTTATAACTATATCGTATTGGCATTAGTAAAACTAATTTAATTACTAGTTTATAATATACCTTAAATTTATCATTTTTTATTATACAATTGAATCAATTAATATCAAATTATGCCAGCTTATAATCAATTATATCAATTTATATCAACATACCGAACAATATTAAGTAAAATTAAATTATATGAAATTATACTAAATTAATTATATCAAACCATAATTACTTTTATCGAATTTTATCAAATCATATCAAATTATATCAATAATTTAACTCGAAAAAATAAATGTTTGTTAGACTTGTGTCCTTGGTGTTATCGTTTTAGGCAAAATAAAGTCATATCAAATCTAAAATCGTATTTAACGTTACTTACGCCGATGGCAGGCGAAACATTTTATTTGATTTAAGTTTCATAGGAGAACCACGACTAATTTTTAAATCTTATTATTTCTTACAGCAGTAATTAGTTATTTAAACTAGGTTCCAATTACTACTAATAATTAAAAAAATTATGAAATTTTATAATAGCAATTTTGCAGCATTCCACACAAAATTAAAAAATTAATTTTTATATAGTGCTAAAAAGTGTATTAGCCTGATGTTAGTCATAAATTAACAATATACTCATCGTCAGATGTTGACCTCCCATTTTCATGTTTTCATTGAAATGTATTTAGATACAGGTTTGTAAAACATAACAAAGTTGTGCAACACTGTCATATTTTATATACTATGTACGTATGACTAGAAACATTTACTCTTATCACAGGATTCGAATGGCTCCAATAGCACTGGAGAAAACGAGCCCCCGCCGTTCAAATATCTTTACAATAGAAATCATATGGGAAAACGTGACTTGCTGCACCAAAATATCAAGTTTATGCGTAATTCTTAACCGATTTCAATAATTAAACGCGGGCCACAAACCTCATGAAATAGCCTACAAAACAACATATCACTTGTGTATAGGGTTAACTCACGCGGCGCACTTCCATGAACACGGTTTCGCATTTCATGAATTGGATGCACACTGCTAGCAGAGCGTCAGGAAAATGCACCAGTGTAGCTCATGGCGGGGCTCGTCTTTTTCCGTGCCACTAGAGCCATCTAAATCCTGTGATAAAATTGAATGTTTTAAGTCATACCTAATGTATCTGGGAGTGACCAGGCCAAATTTTACATTTTGTCGCTGACTGACGCTGACTCAGTCAGAAGTTATAGTGATGTAAATGAAGGAAACCGGGAAGTGTCCTTATTCTATCGGGACAGCCATTTTCAGCTTTTAATTAATTTCATAAGAACTACGTGACCCCTGGAGGTCAACTAATGTTTAAATATACATACTAACTAGTTAACATAAATAAATAATTATCTCGTCCCATTAGCTCCGTGTGGAGGAGGGGAGTAAATCACGAAAAAGACTGTGTCCTTATTCTATCGGGACACACTGTACATAACAATGCAAGTTTATACGCTTGACTTATTATCTGAACATAGTCATTTGTTTTAGATTTTGAATTCCACGCAGTGAGTCATTTAAAAACAATTGAAAATTACCAATATTATTTAAGTGTAATTCTATGAATACTAAATCAGAAACGTAGAAGAAACAAAGTCCACTGACAATTTTAGTACAATGCAAAAGCAGAAATACGTTACAAAAGAAGCATCAATAAAGCATAGAAATATTTAATACAATCAAAATTTGTAATTCACAAAATCTTTCAATATATAATAATACCTTCTAATTATTAGTTCAACCATACTAACCACTAAATATGTACAACTTTATAATGCTATACCTAATATAGGGAGATATATATACCTATTAGTTCTATTGTCAATTAAATAACAAAACATTTTCATTTAATAAATATAGTTTAGTAAACAATAAACGAAAACGAAGAACAGGGCATATTAAAAAGGCCGGCTGCACTGTAGACCACAGAGTAAATCTCTATTATTTAATTAGCATTATAATTTCCTATTAAGCAACTACATCCTAGCTCTCAATCATAGCACCTAAAATTAGATACTCGCTCACTATATGGTAATTAATTGTATTGTATTTTTATATCCTGTACGTTTCTAATGTTAAGCTATTGAATTCACTAACGATAAGAGGATGTGTATATTCTAGGATAATTCCATATTGATCTGGCTGATGAAATAACGTGCGTGCAGGAAATTGGAGCGAGCAGTCAAGCGTAACAACAAAAGTTCAAACGGTTATGAAATAAAATAGGAATAATGGCACTTGCCGAAGTTGGGTGAATTTGTCAAGGATAAAAGCATAATAAAATATTATGCAATAAATTTTGAACTGAGCAGAATAGTGTAATTTCCTGTCATTACGGTTACAGGAATTTAGTGCACCTTATGCGCATTTAGATTTTTCCATTACGAAGAGTTTGCGTAAAACAGTAATTTTAATATGTATCTTGTATGTCGTAATTTATTTTAAACATGTAAAAGAACTGCAGGAACACACAACAGCGTACTGATACTGATGTCATGATTTTTTCCATGGGTTACGCAAGCGCTTACGTTTTTCGTATGAACTGTGCGTTGCTAGGATTAAAATCAATCCACACATCTATGGGTCATGCAATTAAAGTTTCCTATGTCCTGCAGCTCTAAAAAACATCTTCACTGGACTCTGAACTTGGATTTTTTTAAATGGTAACTATTCAACTATTGTACTAATTTTAACAATTTGTGTAGCCATTGGAATCGGAGCAATTTTCTAGTTATCACGGCGATGATCTAGCTACTGATTTTAAATTACCACCAGGTACATAAGGTATTTTGACTTTAAACAAAATTGCTAATATTATTTTGTATTAAATTATTGACTGGCTGATACCATTACAATTTAATCATAGGACCATGGGGCCTCCCAAATAGTCGGTTATCTGCCATTTTTGGCGAAAAATCTAGCAGTAACATTTATGAAATGGGCTAAGATCTATGGACTGATTGTTTACATCTTTGGTGGTATTCTTAAGTCCAGTGACATGAAAGGTAAGAAATATTTATTGTAGGTTTTATATAATATATCATAAATATTGAAGGAAATTTACACTTATTAAATCCTGTGTAGGATAGTTTACAAATGACGTCAACCAAAACTTGTAAGCCCAACGCAACGTTTTGAAAAGATTGAACTAAAAATTATTTCTGTTTAATTTACCGAGATCCATCATCAAAAAACCCTACCAATAAACCCTAAAGCTCAGCAGCTCAATACAGGGATAAACGTTTACATGGGAGAGTCGTCCACAATTGACGTCATATCAGATCAATTGGTAAATAAGAACTTGATGATGATGTTTTAGGCTTAAAAGATAGCCGCCAATTTTCGAATTTTTTAGTGAGAATCATAATACGATTAGGTCAAATAAAGAGGGATTAAAAATGGAGTTTTGGCTTGCATGACAGGATGACGTCATTTGTAGACTATCGCCTGTTACGCCGGATTTAAAATTGAATATAAATTGTATTAACTTAATTGTAGTTACCTTTCTCGTCAGTGGCTTTAAGAAAATTTGGGTGCAAAGGTCGTCCTGCAAAACTATCTAGTTTAAATGTTTGTATAATCAATTTGACGTCATTTTAACCGACAGTTCTCTGGAAAATTTGCAGACTTTAAATTATGTAATTCCACATCTACTGACGTTTTTTAGCGCTTATATGTCAGTCCGTAGCATGTAAAAATAATGGGATAATAAATGTTTTTGTAGGCATTTTAATGTTTCTTGATAAAAACACTTTTATTTTGTATCTTACGGAATTCCACTATATTTTATGTAAATAATCAGTCCATAGATATTAGCCCATTTGATAAATGTGACTCCTGGGTTTTTTGCCACAACTGGGAGATGACATGACTAATTATTGGAAAATCTCATGGTCTTAGATTTAAATATATTTTAATTATATTTTAGCCAGTAAATATAATAAGATGCAAAACATAACATTGGCAATAGAACTGTTATGTCAGACCTTTGGTGTCGTAAGTTGCATAACAATTCTCATTTTAAAAATTATGTCATGTAAATCATGTAATAACGTCAACTTATCCAAGAATTTAAATTCCGTGCAATGTAATTTAACTATAATTCAAATGTCGTAATTGTATTCTAATTTGTTTTAAACCTAGTATTTAAATCTTATTTTAAACGTTCCATTGTTTAATGATACTTCCTGGTTGTTGATTTATCAGAAATTGTTCTGCGCGAATTTATTGTGAACACAACTAGTGACTGTGTGAGAGTCCTTTATGTAAATTACTCGTATGATATAATAATTCTAGAATTTAATTGACAATTTTTGTAAAAGTAATGCTACACGTGATAAAGGTGGCCAAGGTGTGAGCTATGCGATGCAATAAAGAATTTTGCAATTTCCAAAAACCATGAAAATAATATCATTTTGAACTTTTTAAAGCCATGCGAATAAAACATTTTGCACTTTTCAAAAACATGCATATAAAACATTTTGCACTTTTCGAAAACATGCATATAAAACATTTTGCACTTTTCGAAAACATGCAATTCAAACATTTTTCACTTTTCATAAACATGTAAATAAAAAATTTTGCACTTTTCAAAAGCTCATTATTATAAAACTGAAAATCACAAGTCCTTTGCCAGACTTTGTGACTTTGTGACATATTTTTCGAAAGAAACAATTCTGTGGATAAAGCAGTACAAGTTAAAAAAGAAGTTGGTGACTGACTTATTTGTTAAAATCTATCTCTTCTAATTTTTATATTCCTCACACTATCAGAAACCTAAAAGTGGCAATAGTTCCCATTTTCCCATTCACAATAATTCAAAATAACCGCAAATGGCATATAAACGTGATCATATGTCGCCATTTTTCAAAAATAAATCATACATAATATATAAATTGCTTTAAAAAAATTCATAGCTAATTGGGTTGGATTTTATGCCATTAAAATTATTTTATTACATTGTGCACAACTTATGAGAGGGGAATGCAATTCACACACACATTTATTTACACAAA
>JAQFZE010005703.1:0-10095 GCA_034695245.1 Dicyrtomina saundersi
GGGGAGGGGGGGGGGGTAATGGCCGCCTGGGGGTGGCTTACAATGGTAAGCCGCTATATTGGAAAATGGTCACTTCTATCTCTACAATTTTAATTTAGACCTTAAAGTACGATAATGTTTTACAGGCAATTTAGACTCAGCAGTTGACAAAATGCAGTTTCCATAAGGCAGTTTCTACCCATGAATGAGCTGTAAAAGGAATGTAATCATCAGGGAGTTGCTATATTGCAGTACTCATAATGGTCAAGGTTTTAGTGGCTTTCTATCAGGCAGTTTTCATTAAGCAAATTCCACTAGGCAGTTACCATCAAGCAGTTTTACTTAAGGCAGTAACGATCAGGCATGGGGGTGATAGCATAGGGTGATAGTATCTCCAAAATGCACGACAATTTGAGTGACATTATTTATGGACGATCCCTAAATTCCCTAATTTATAACTAAAATGAGCTTCATAAAGAATAAGATGCAATGCTCAGTGTAATAATATACTTAATATACGTATTTAAGTGCATACACGATATTACTATTTATAATAATAATTAAAATTCAGTATTAATTTACATTTGTAAGAGATGCGTATTATTGCATGCGCTTAGTATTCACGACGGCTTGCTTAAATCTTTACTGTAGTTATTAAATATTTCAACATATGTACAAAAATGAAGGGATGCTTTGCGGTGTTATTTTTCTTACAAGTCGTGCTTGCTGATCAGCTTCAAAAACATCTTTGCGGTAATCCCTTGCATTGACTAAAATATAGGTATGATCTGTAATCCATACACAGTGGCCTGCAGTGAGAACCGTTTCTGGATCAAGTATTGTTCCTCCGCAAGTATGTTAACAGAAATCCCCTCGTTCAATACTAACAAGCCATGGAAATTCATCTTTGTATGCAAAACGAACACCAAAGATCCTCGAGGATTTTTTTGTCGCGTTAGTTCCAGTATTATTGCTTTCATAAACGTCCTCCAGAAATTTGCCAGAGATGTTTATTTTTGCCTGTAAAAAAGTTGTGCAGCCTTTGTCTTCAGTCCCTGTGAAATTCATAGTATTCTATTGTAAGACGGAATAATGCTGATCAAAATAAAGTCATGCAGTGGCGGATCTAGGAATGGCTGTTAATTAAAATTTAGTTTTTTTTTCAATTGGCATCTCTAATTATGAAAATAAAGACTAAACTTAAACACACACATAAAAATAGGAATTTATGATTCTACACAGGTATTAAACTTACGGCATTTAGTCCACCTAATAGGATTGGTATTCATTGGTTTGTATGAAACCTGTTTCCTTTTTCTGATTGGTTTTTGAATTTCTCCAGTTGCAGAAAAATTAACATGCATTATACAAATCGAGCTCACTAGTGTACAACTAAGAACTGATTTACGAGGTCCTGCGGGCACTAAAATAAAAATATTTTCTATAATCGTTAAATTCTATTAGAATTGAAAGCCTGATGGTGCTGTCTTAAACAAATATTTTTGTTAAAATCCTCGAGGATTTAAAGTTCAAAAGAATGTATTATCAAAACACAAACCCATTTAACCATGTATAGGCATATAAATTGTTTTGGCTTTTGTTTTAATGTTCAACTTTCATTTTTGGAACTATGCATATTGTTAACTCGTTTTAAAGCTGTCGGATAATTTTAATTGCCCTGTCTTTATTAGGATAAATTGCCAATATTTAGCAAACTTCTAGCCAATTAAAATGTTAAAATCTACAGCAGTAATTGTTTGATTAAATGTTGAGTTTCAACTAAGCGCCGGGTCCCAAATATGCGCCTGGTCATAAATAAGCGCCCCGAATAGTATAAAGGTCGAGTTATATGTAACGTGAGAGTTAATTAAAAGCATTAAATTAATGTACACATTTTTGAAATAATTAAATAATAGTAGAATCACAACTTTGTCAAATGTGTAGCGATGTTGGTTCACCCGCGTATACACCGGCTGTCCTGTATGCAGTGAGCCTACTCGTATTATTACAATAATTATACACGTTTCACTAACTAGTTATCAATTCAACGGTACGGTAAAAATATTTATTTCACAAAGTACGTCATAAATGATGCAACACAATTGTGAGTGCAATTTAAGTCAATTTAAACACGATTTATTATTAGTTTATTAAATATTGTAGGAGGAATAATCCAAATGTAAAATCTCTTTTGTCTAGAATTCACGTTGAATTGCAAAACATTTATTCAAAATATGAAATAAAAACATTCAAAATGTAAATGAGATTGTGTTTAAACAAAACCAACATTTTAGAAAATCGTTTGTAGGAAGTCGTTATAAAAGCGTAAACACTATGGAAATAATTAATTACAAGAAAAATTAATTTTGATGCTAACCTCTAAATACTGTAATTACAAATATATAAAACAATAAGACATATCGTCTATGAAAACTAAAATCACCCATATCTATTTGTAGGTAAAAACAATATCCACTATCTACAACAATATTGAAATAAATCTTGAGAGCATTTAAATACAACATTTTGTACTTTTCAAACATGGAATTATAACATTTTGTACCTTTTGGAAAACATGAAATTAGAACATTTTGCACCTTTTCGAAAACATTGGATTAGAACATTTTGCACCTTTTCGAAAACATTGGATTAGAACATTTTGCACCTTTTTAAAAACATGGAATTAGAACATTTTTCACCTTTTCAAAAACATGGAATAAGAACATTTTGCACCTATTCAAAAACATGTGATTAAAACATTTTGCACGTTTTCAAAAACATGGAATTAGTACATTTTGCACCTTTTCAAGAAAATGTATATTAATAGGGCATTTGAAATTGTTGAAAAACATAAAAATAGAACATTGTAAGTTGTTTTTCAAAAACTCGTAATAAAATCAACAATTTATGCATGTATCTCTTTTTTTTTTTATGACATAGTTCATTTTGATTCGAGCTTAAATTTGTTATGGGTCATTTTAGTTCTTCACTGACGATATGGTCAATTTCATTTAACGTATTAACCTATACAATCAAACTCATAATAAATATAGTTTAAATACACACCCTCCTACATATTTGCTCTGATCCAACCTTCGAGTAGGAAAACATTCACATAAACAGATGGAGTATACCCGCATTGGTATATATGTGCTGTCACCCCTGCCAAATATGGAACACCTCCTGTAGTAAGAATCAGCCCACCACCAGAGTCCCCTCTGCATTGGCTAGTCCCAGGTGTGTATCCTGTACAAAATTCAAAGTTCTTTATAGGAGCATAGTTGTGGAGCGCATGGATGGCATTGCATTCTCTGAAGGGCATAAGCTTCACTTCGGCAGCCTTGAGAAAAGTTGACCTTATCTTACTGTCGTTAAAGTAACCCCAGCCATTCATCATAAAGGTTGTTTAGGGTGGATATAAACTAAACTATCATGTATTATGCAGTAGCCCACATATATAATGTCAATGTCCCTATATACCTGTCAACTGCACAGCTGAAGCTAAATATTAGCATTTCTAATTGTAAGTATAAATCAAGGGTGATAAGTAAATAAACTGTGAGTCATTTACAAAAACGTTTAGAAGTGGTGAGCAGTTTGTTGATTGACTATTCTACAATTTACAATAATTCCATTAATTTATTCATTTTCGCAGGGCCGGACGAATGAATTGCTTTCAGGCAGCATTTTGTTTCCATACAAAAACCACCATTTTGATTTTATTGATGATTTTCTTTGGTAAAGCAAAATGTTCTATTTAAATGTTTTAGAAAAGTTTAAAATGTTCTATTTTACTTGATTCTGCAAATTCTGCCAAGTGCAAAAGTTTTCTATTTACACGTTTTGAGAAAAGTGTTAAATGTATTATTTTTATGTTTTTGAAATGTACAAACAAATTTATTTTGCATGTTTTTGAAAAGCCAAAATATTCTTTTTTTTACATATTTTTGAAAAGTGTAAAATCTACCATTTACATGTTTTTTGAAAATTCAAGCAGCGGGGGCTGCCTGCACTGGCCATATTATCCGGCTCTGCATTTTCGATCCAAATTCCAGAAAAAAGTGCAGGCGGGTTAATTGAAGTTGATAAAAATTTAAAATTACCGTATAATTTTACTGTAGTATCAATTAATAATGGAATTATTACACGTCAGTATATTGCATGGTGCAGCTACAGTAGTAGTAAATAGTAAACGTATACAGGTGATATAGTTTTATAGTGTGGACTTGTGTAGCAGGCCGCAGGCAAAGCGACACGTGCTATAGTTAACTATGCTGATAAGATAAGTTGAAGGTATTCGATGCCTGCCTCTGTTTGTGACGGCAAAAAAGATCTCATTTCTAATACATAGTTACATAACTTAATAATATGACTTGATTTAATAATTATTCCGCTGGACAGCATGCAAATTGTAATTCATTTAAATTGTACATATACTGCCTAGTTAATGCATCAATATCGATAGATTTCGGCGAATCTGCAAATATTTGAATTTTTTCTTGCTCGCGCGGTTTTTCAGCTTCACTATGTAAATTTTTAAAACATCCCGCTGTTCAACTTCTGGAAGAAATGAAATGTATCTTTGGTTAAGTGGACGGTAAGCATGATCTTCTATTTGGTTTATTTAATCTACAAGAAAGAAAATCCTCATCATCTGTAGTGCTCCAGTAATAAATCGTTTTTCATTCATTATTTTTGTATCATCAAGGAAATATTGCTGTAAAATAAATAAAAATAAAGAAAATTAGAAATAGACCCAGGGTAAGATTTGTTATAATGCAATATGGTAATTAAACGTTTTAATTTAAATAACGTAAAATCGAACAATACTAAAATATACGTTTTATATTTTGTAATTCATTTACCTATATGTATATCAGTTTAGTATAATTTCTTTTTAATATAATTTGTTTTTTCGGTTAAATTAATTTTTAATTCTCTGTTATTTCCTTAATGCAAACGTAATAGTTTATATATTTTTAAGAATGACGTATAATGAAGGAATATTATTGTACCTTGAATTAAATAGTTGGAATTCAAATTCTATTTAAATACTGTAATCAAGTCAATTTTTGTAGTAGTAAAAATAATTAGTACAATGTTAATGTGTGCTGTAAACAAACCGAAATCGAGACACAGAGTACTCAAAAATAATAGGTAGGTAAAACTCACACTGAGCAGATATCAGCTGCACATTTAGAGTCATGCTTTGTTATAGTTTTAGAGGCTTGCTTAAACATTGTGCTGGAGTTAATTGAGTTCATTTGATATTATAAGATAAGATTAGAAAATTTGAATAATCTTCAACAAATGGTTATTTAGGCAGGTGCAGGTGCCGGGGATATAATGCTCCAAATAGCTCCCAGGGAAATTGCGTCAAACTTTGACCTACACCCGGGACTAAATAGAGACCTTCGAGTCCTAGTTGGAGCCTTACGGTAGATGCAATTACATATTGTGTGTGAAGAACCAAAATGACCCATATCCAATTTAAGCTAGAATCAAAATGAGCTATCTCATAAAAACAAAATGAGAAACATGCGTAAAATGGTAATTTAAGATTTTTTGAAAAGTTTAAATTGTTTTATTTACATGTTTTTGAAAAGTGTAAAATGTTCAATTTACATGTTTTTGAAAAGTGCAAAATGTTCTATTTACATGTTTTTTTAAAAGTGCAAAACATTCTATGTAAATGTTTTTTAAATGTGCTAAACGTTCTATGTAAATGCTTTCAAAACATGTTTAAATATTTTTGTAGATAGTGGATTTGGTTTTAGCTAAAAATAGATATGGGTAATTTTGGTTCTTCACAATGTCACCTATTGTATTAACTTCACTATTGTCACCTACTTACAGTGAAATAGTAAATTCTAAAAGCAGAAGCTATATATGCTTTATTAAGCATAGCACATTTAAAATTCCTTTGCTAACCGTAACACTGCAAATGGGGCATTACTATTAAAAATCATGACGTAAAATTCATCATATGATACTAAAATAGCAAATATGAATTAAAGTGACTATTGCAAATTAAACTGCAGAGTAAATGAATTTTATTAAATTAAATGCCTAATAATAGCCTATGCTATGTGTCCAGGCAGCAGGCTCCTGTTATTATGTATGCATAATTAAGTTTGCCTGGTTTAGTACACATATTAGTGATATACGTAAATAAGAATAAAAATAAATACATAAGAATAATTTCATATTATTACGTGTTATTACTGTTATTAATAAAGAATAAAGGCATCCCTTTAAAATGGCATACTAACACATACACTTGTAATATGTTGAATTTGGAATTAGGTACTTTCTGTATTCTTTGCACTTGAAATCGTTATGAAAGTGGCAGATAATACACTTAAAAGGAAATTACCGCTCAAGATTAAAATAAGATACAGAAGATATTAAAACGAATTATAAGTGACAATAAATTAATCTAATGTATTTGTCAACTGTATAAAAAATGCTAGTATAAGAACACTGTAGACTGTAAACTGGAAGCTAATCCAGAGAGATGTTTGTATTTTTTTCGTGAGTCTCTCACTAGTTGTATGGAGAAGTGGTGAGTGTGGTGACTAATAAACTTGTTTCAAAAATTAAATTAATAATGTACATAGTCATTTTCCGTGAAATTCCATATGTACTTATGCCAAAGTTCTTTTTATAAATGAAGATTTTTTGCTTTCTGCAGACGACAGATATATATTGCTTTTGCCTTTGCCTTTAGGCATTCGGCCCTCGTTAATTTTACAAGTCAAGCAAGTTTGGCGTGCAAATTATCCTCGGATTTCGAGGAACTTGAGATTATTTAAAGTGATCATGATTTTAACGTAACCATACTACAAACTGCAAAATCATCTATATTCATGAATAACTAATTTACCGTAAATCCTCCAGACCCCACTACTGACTGACTCTATATACCTATGGCTGTATTTATGGACAATCCCCAACAATCTACATAACCGAAAATGCTATGGTTAATAATAGTTATTCAACTATTGTTTATTATTTTAAATGTATCCGGCATCCGCCAATCTCACAGTGAACTGCCGAACTGCGTGCTTATTTTTCATATTAATTTCTGTAAGTAAAGTCCTAATAACAATGCATGTAATAATTATTACAAAAATTACATGATTTTATTTACACTTCCGACATCGTATCATTCTCGTTTAATTCTAATTAATAAACGGTAAAGAATACCAAGGCCTCTTTCCGATACTAGAAAAACATGAGAATAATTGACTAATGATACGGCATGTGCCCTTTTAAGTATGTAATTCATTGTAAATAACCTACAGAAATGAAAATAATTGGTACACAAATAAATGACCATTTTTAATGATTGTAGCAATTGCAGTGACAGTGATCAAAAACCTAATTTACGAAAAATGGGGGTAAACTGATTGACTTTGAATACACGATTTAAACTAGGAAGTTGTTTGGTATGTAGTTTGGTTTTATTAAATTAATACGGTAATATTGCATATTCTGCATTAATTTTAGCAAATTTTGTATAAGAGTTAAAATACATACATAAAACATTTTTTATAATTTCACCGATTTTCTTACAAATGTAGTACAATGTACTACAACATAATCGCTTAGAACTATTTTTGCAGTTTTCTTCGTAATTAAGTAATTCCTGGCTATAGTAATAAATTATTACTGCAAAAATACTCTCATTCTTTCGAGAATCTGGAGCGCGATATGCTTACTCAAAAAATTCTCCGAAAAGGAAAAATTCTAGATATATTCTACGCCGCTCTGCCTGTCACCCTTTGAATGGAACCTTAAAGCAATTTCTATCAAAGATTTGCCGGCCGTGCGCTCAAGCAAAGATATCACATAGCACAAAATCCGTCTTTTTGTATGGAAATGGAATATCCTTTATTTCTTAAATATGCTCACTGCGTCATTTTATTCACGGTTTTAGTTCACCTCCGTTTCCAAGGGCAACTCAAAAAAGGTTATGTCCACGGTCAACGGAATTTTGTGTTATTGAGGTCCATAGGTTATACTCTGCTATAATTTAGCCCCGAATAATTCGGCCCCAAATGCTTTTTTCAAAATCACGGAGTTAGTTAAGTTTGTAACTTGAAGCCTTGTGATTAGAACATTTCGAACTTTTTAGAATCATGTAGTAAAATATCATGCAAATAAAAACCATGCTGTTAGAACATTTTCCAATTTTTAAAATCTCTAAGTTAAGCAATTTGCAAATAAAATTTTTAAAATCATTAATTTAGTCTAATTCGCGTTTTAAAATCATGTTGTTAGAATATTTTGAGTTCTAAAATATGCAATTAGAGCAATTTGCACTTTTCATAACCATGTTATTACTATGAATTAGTCAGCTAGAACGTACATTTAAATCAGAATTTAAAGGACACGGATTTCCTTTTAAGGTAAATGGAAGGCATCGGATTTGATCCTTCACCAGCCATAGGCAATACTATAAGCTATATCATATACGATATTCTTGCTATATTGTTAGAATGTCGATGAGCTCATCGTGATCTTATTCACATTCTAAAATGCCAGCGTAAGATATTTGCATATCTTACAGTGTAAACAACACATTCAGAAGTAGCGAATAAACTCTTGATCAATGAAGAGACCATAAGACCCACCCACACGGTGAGCGAGTACAGAGAGCCATCGTCTCAGCGATGAAGTAGCGTTGCATACATCATTTGTGTACCAACCCTAACAATATTGTTATTGAACCAAAATAACACGTTTTTATTGCTGCGCCATAGTAATAGTTATGACTTGTGTGATTATACAATTAAAATCAATTGCCCAATTAAAGTAGTTTGCTAAGACAGTTAAAACTTTTAATTCATCTTCATTGCTATGCAACTTAACTAAATCCTTGCATTCAATTTAATTCATTAGATAATTACCATTAAAAGAAAGCTCCAAACGTATTTCATTACGTACAGTATATTTTCTGCTACAACGCTGGTCACTAATAGGGCGTGCAAGATAAGAGTTTCAAATAACTCCTAAGACCTAAAGCCCAATATTTTATAACAATATGAACCACTCGGTGATACTTAATCTCCTTGTTATATCTGCCATATTCACCGGTCTAATTTATTATGAATATTAAACCATGTTCTAACTTTATTATTTTGTTAGTGTCCAACAATTATCGCAAGTTAATAGTAATTCAATTATTGACATATTATATATAATAATATGATGTGCAATTAAATACTAAGTACGTAGTAGTAAAGTTTGTTTTATGTTTTGTTTGTGGGGGGATATAAAATGTTTGCCGTCCCGTCTGGATTTCAATACGATGGTTCTGAGGTCCAGAATTATATCGCCCTGTAAACTCTTGTTGTAAAACATATCATTAAATCCCTACATAAGGTAATAAATTGAATTGAATGCCAAATAAAAATAAGACAAAAAATATATATTTATTGTATCATAAAAAAGTTAAAAAACAAACGAGATTTCAAAGTCTATTTAACTTTATTAAACATTTAAAACTTGCAATCGTTTTTATTAACTGTAAGTGCACAAACCATTTTTAAGAGCTTAAAACTTGAATAAAACAATAGTATTCATTTGTGTACAATTGTGTGTCTTATATCAGAATGTTGCGGGCAAGTTTACTACTTATTTTAGGTTGTGGTTTAGGTAAGTATTTTTTTAACCTCTGGTATCCTGTGTCGCATGAATCCTACAATGTTTAGGTGGTTGTATCATATTACACTAAATGAGGTAGCAGAAATTGCTATCTCCTTGCCCTCATATAAAATTAAATCAAAAAACTAAGTCTTCTTTTGCGATTGCACTCGCAATTATTCAACGTATCGGGTAATTTGAAATTATATGACATGCGTAGAAAGACTGAAGTAAGTAGTATGTATAAGGAAAATTAATAATAGAATTTTAGCCCCCGTATTTTTAACATATATCACTAATTAATCATTGACGATGTCGTGGTTTTAAATCAAATGACTATCAAACATGTTTATATCTACTTTGCTATACAGCGGACGCCGGAAAAGCAAGAATTCGGGACACGCTTGCCTCTACAATTTGCGGTTCCATGAAAGCATATTCTTCAACAAAAAAGGTTGTGGGATT
>JAQFZE010005704.1:0-10093 GCA_034695245.1 Dicyrtomina saundersi
GATTCTACTAATTATTACCGTTCGAATGGTGTTTCACATATGTACATTTGCAGTGAGTAACCGATAGCAAAATTAAAATTAAAATTTGGCAAAAAATTCGATTATGCAATTTTTAACAGATTTTATGAATAATAAATTAAAATAATCGTAAACTACGTGTAAAATTACTTCAGTTTACAGTATTACTCAATATTAAACCATAACGAAATTTAAAAGGTCTCTGGTGATGATTCTTTTCCAGAATATAATTTCCTTACAAGAAATCTCAAAGATGTCTGCTACAATTATTTGAAAATTGAAAAATGTAGTTTTCTAGTTTGAAGCTGTAGAGAGACAAAAACGCTATGAGGTACCATATACTCTCGGTCTCGGTAAAAATTCATAGTGGTTTACCACTTACAAAATTTTATTTTTTCGAGTACGCTAAAAGTGAATTTTTTACCTTACTTTAAGGTCCTTTATATAAAGCTTGACGCCATTTTAAAATAACACGTTTTATAGATTGAGCTAGACAACACAGCTACAAAATATTTGTTTTAGAAGGAGGCACGTGATAAAGAAAACTAAAACATTACTTTTGGCAAAAACGGAAGTAACTATAATTTAACGTTCATTACTTATACATTTTAAACTGATTCCCGAAACACGTTGAAGGTGAAATGTATTCTAAAGAAAATTAATAAATTCTTATTACAAATAAGTCTGGGATTTTAATTAGACGATTTTAAATATTGTTCAGTTTGGCTTTAAGTTTAAACTTATATACTTTAAATGAGCATTTGTTTTGAAAAGAAATTAATTTTCTAAATGAATTTTATTATGTTACTATGATTCCGCATTCAAATCGTCAATGAAACATGCTTTGATTTATACCTCATTAAAGGGTTTTAGGTTATTGCTGAAGAATGGGCTGTAAAGTAAAGGTATTTTACGTAACTGTGAGATAAAAGTAAAGAATTTGGTTTTTGTTTGCTGCTTAATAAATTGACGAACCACATAATGAATATGTGTAGCGTTTTACAGTAGTAAAAAATTTTTTTACTTTCAAACCTTGATTTCTAAAATGTATATTGCCTTAACGCCGCTTGGAATAAAGATTTAACACATGTTACTATTGGAAAACTAAGCATTTTACTGCCGTCTTCGAAATTAATGTTATAGTATGTATATATAATGTTGTATGGGCTGCAGCCAAATCGACTCAATGAATAAATTAATATTTATTATTATTATTATATATATATTTTTACTGGTCTGTTATTTACTGCTAAAGTAACTAAAGTACTAAAGTTACATGCAACAGTGGTTCATAATATTTTAATACGTAACAAATAATTTTTTTACGTTTATAGTTTACATTGGATTTGCAATACTAATTTTTCTGATTCTACACTCAATTTCTTATTGAAATGTGAATTTTGTTATGGACTAGGCTTTTTAATTTTGATGAATATTGGGATGTAAATTAAATGTACTATGCACATACTATCTCACACTTTTAGAAGCATCTGGGGCATTGTGCGGTTGCTATAGAGTGCTAAATAAGATGAACTATGCAATAATGTTTAACAGGCAACACTTATTTTTACTGTTCCACATTTGGTTAGCAAAATGTTTATTTCAGCGCCGTTTAGACTAGAGCTAGAACAATTAAAGACACTCTTGTTCCTTCACAGAAATCACGGCGCATGTACTCGTTCAATTTAAAACACAATTCGCACAATTAATTAGGTTGCACTTGGTTACTACAGATCCAAAGTAACTCGATTGCATTTTGCGCCGTTCACTCACAATTGAACGCAGTTTCTCTATTGTAAAACGTTTAAAGACCTGTCTAAGATCAACAATGAATCAAAATCGTCTCAACTATCTTTGTATTTTAAAAGCTTTTCCTCAACTTGTAGATAATATTCGATTAATAGAAATATTTATTGAATTTTTTAGCAAAGAATTTTGAGCTTTATTTTCTGATGCAGCTGCCAATAATTGAATGTGATCAAATGACGTTATACTTCTTGTTGCGGTCACACTTTATAGCAACAAGGAATAGTTGGTGCCTTTAAAAGGGTGTTTCTACAAATGACGTTAAAATTTTTGATGGGATCTAACTAACTGACAACAATTAACTATTACCAGACAGCACAACTGTGACATATAGCTGTTAGTTGAAAGTATTTAACGAATTAAATTCAGGTGGTACGTTTTTGAAGAACATTGGTACGAAAAATTAATTCACAAATGATTTCACTAAAACTTGTCATATGTAATAATTGTTGGTACAATAATATTTTGCTATTTCGTTGTAGCTTATATTTGCTACGAGGTCAGCATCTACTTTGAGCTAACGATAGACAAATTACGCCTTTTTTTCAAATTATGTCCCCCCCATGCATTAGTTCGTTTCGACGCGCCTGGTTTTGAAAGTACAATTATTATTATTTTGATATAAATTAGAATCAAGCAGCATCTCACTAAGCAGATAATGTGTTTTGTAAGTTCCAGTGATGAATCTCTTAAACTAATAAAAATGTAAGGGCACTCTGACAAATCGTTCCATACCATTCAGTAGCTTTCAGTTGTAATAATGGTTTATAATCGCATGTACTTACTATTTTTAAATTGGTATACACGTTCAACGCCGTATATATTTTGTATTAAATTGTATTAAAAACCTTTATAATAGTTGGATAACATCTAGTGCCATGTATAAATAAATTAAGATTGACTGTAAATTGATTTAAATTATGGTTGCTTTCCTGCGATGTGCATTCAGATAGTATAAAGTATGAAGTGAAAATTTTGTGTTATTTTTACCTTTATACATCACTTAAATTTTTGAAATACTATTATTTCAAACAGTGATGCATAATTCGACAGCTCTTCAAGAAAGAAACAAAAGAATTTTTTGTTTTCACTTGTAATCCACACAGCAATTTTTATAGGAAAAAGGAACATTAAAAACCAAATTGTTATCCAAAAATATTTAAACCATCTATGAACTTCTGCATAGATTTCCTTTACTATTTATTAGCGTTGTAAAAGTTGTTTCATATATATACATACATTTACAGCGAGTACCTGGTAGTAAATTTAGAATTAAGATTTGGCAAGAAATTATCTTTTGCAAATTTTTAGTTTTACTCAAGAACGAACCATAAAAAAATGTTTAAAGGTCTCTGGTAATGATGCTTATTCACACTTTGTTTTTCCTTACAGAAATCTCAAATATTGCTCTTTCCATTGGGTGAAAATTAAAAAATGTAGTTTTGTGGTTTGAAGCAACAGAGGTACGAAAATTGGTATAAGGCACAGTGTGCTGTCATTTCAAAATTGTGATGATATATCACTGAGGAAGTTTTATTTATTAAAGTACAATGTGAGTGAATCTTTACTTTACTTTGAATTAGTTTATGTAAAGATAAAGCTATTTAAATCTTATAAACAATTTACTCAAGGCAGGTAAGTCCCAAGAAGGTGCCGCGACTTTACCGTTCTAGGTCTACACCCAAAACCATTAGAATTTCAAAAAAAAGAAACACGAACAAGTCAATGCCATTGAAAATGTAACATTTGCTTTTAAAAGTGTTTGAAAAATAAATATGTATGGCGTTGTACACTAGTAAAAATTATTTTTACTTTCAAATATTGATTGCTAAAATGTATATTGTTTTAACACCGCTTGGAATAAAAGTATGATGAAAGTTTCCTTATTGAGATTGCGACGTAGTCTTCAACAGTCTTCGACAAAGTTAAAATAACGAATTTTTATGCACTGTACACGGGATCGCCCATAAATGATGTCATCGGTAGTGTGGATGGGTCTAGTCAGGTGCTGATGACATGCCATGTTAAAGCTAATGTGTACTCGTAATAAGCGCTTGCACTTACAACTTTATATCCATAAAAATCCAACGTAATCTCATCAGTAGCAAGTCGCAAATGTTTTGTCTGATATTTTCACGAGAAATAGTTCCACAAACTAGCTACATTTTTATGTAAAAAAATGTTGCGCATTTTTGCGCGGAAGTAGTTATATCTATTTTTAAAGTTTATTTCTGATCACCCTCAGGCGCCGCACACAATTGACGTCACCACAAATAACGTAAATTTTGGGAACCACCCACCCACCCTGTCATCTTCTTACACATTGCGTAAATGACAATCGTTAACAGGGGTGTCATATTTTTTTTAAAGTAATCTACCCTAAACTTGGATGACCCCACTTGTGTCCGACCCATTGCGAGTGAATTAAATATGTTCATTAATTTGTTAAAAAAAACTAGTTGAATAAATTTGAGCAACTTACAGTCTTCCTAAGACTCTGTGCAATAATGTCTACTCAAATCAGAATCATTGTAAATTATGTGTTGTTAATTTAGAAACACCAAACCCAATAAAAATCGAGTTCCTTTGACCTTCATAGTTTTATTAAAATTGATTCAATTTACAGTTTTAGTTATTATCGAATCACAATTAACTGTTGAAAGGTCACACTGTCTGGTGAAATCTTCAAGATACCTATTGTAACAATTAGGTGAAAATAGAAAAAACCTATTGATGACAAAGCGAAACAGTTTAATCTGTTTGACAAGCTTTAAATTGAAAAATAAACTGTTTTTCCGCAGTTTATCGATTCTATTAATTTTGTTTGTTAATCGAATATCAGATTTTTGTTAAGTTACAAGTTGTTTAGTAGGATTAGTTAGAAATGAAATTTGTGTGGATATAGTCAATATTGTCTAATTTTGCAATTTCATGTTTTGAGGAAACAATGCTAAGAGGCTCCATGAACTCTCGGTACAAAATTGTAATGATATATCACTAACAAAGACCTATTAATCTGCGTACGAAGTTAACTAAATCTTGACGCCATTTAAACTATATACCCCGTATACGGTATGCCAAAGTCAACAGATAAAATCCGCATGATTGATGTAACACAAAAAACAGAAACAAGTTAGCAAAAGTGAGTTTAAAAAAAAACAAAAAGTTAATACTACGACAGGTTAGGGATTTATTTAAATACGTTCATTAAATGTAACGATATTTTTTACACTTTACAATGAGACAAGAGATACTAGATTTACAAGAGATAATTATCATTACAAATGAAAATGAAAATAAATAACAAAACACTATCGAAGTTCTAAGTGACTGTATTAGTGCAGTGGATGCTTATAATTCTCAATTTTACAATAAGCAACCATACAATAAACTTCAAAAATTTGCTTAGTTCTGCCCTCTTATAAGTTCTAGGTCTAAAGCTAAAACCATTAAAATTTAAAAATATAGGAACACGAGCAAGAGAATGCCATTGAAAACGTAAGAATTTTATTATTATTAATTATTTTTTTTGTTTCTTTATTTTCGATTTAAAGTTTAAAAAGCAACCACAGTTGTTTTAAATATTTTTTAAAGACTGAAATAGATTTTTTTAAAAGTTCAATCAGTAACTATAATTTAACGTTCATTACTTACGCATTTACGATTTATGACAACAGATTGACGGAGAAGTAAGTTTTAAACAAAAGAAATAATTATTGTTGTTAAAAAACGAACTGCGGCGATACGATTTTGAATGTTGTTTAGTTTTACTTTCGGTTTAAAAACACACACTGAGTATTTTTCGTGAAAAGCAGTTTATTTTTTAAATTAATTTTATTGTTTTACTGACTCTTCAATTACATCCTCAATAATGTAATATGCTTTGTTATACGCTTTGCTGAGGGGTTATTGGTTGTGGCTGGGAAATGGGCTGTAAACTAAAAGTTTTTTAAGCTTTAAGATAAAAGTAAAGAATTGAGTTATTATTTACTACTACATAAGTTGACGACCGACATGATGAATATGCTAACTGTTTTGCAGCAAACAAATGTTTTTACTGGCACACACTGGTTTCTAAAAATTGTATTGCCTTTACGCCTCTTGTAATAAAGCTACGATGCAAGGTCGAAAAAAGAGAGTTAATTCTTGCATCATTTGACGATTTGAAAAGTAATCCGCTTTGAATCGAACAAGGTACACGTGACAACCCATAAATGATGTCATCAGTAGCGTGGTTGGATCTAGTCAGGTATTGATGACCTGCCGTGTTAAAGATACCTGCAAATGCAATTATAACTATTAAAGAAACCTGAGCCGAACGGATTCTTGGAAGCAGGGACTTATTTGTTTAAAATGTACGGAAAACTTTATATCGACAGCAAAGGGCCAAAAACAACAATTATTGCCAAGAAAAAAATTACCTTTTCGGTTGAATTAAATTGTTTCTATAAAATTAAATTGTAATTATTACTAAATGTACAATTTTTAAAACTATATGTGTATAACGCATGTAGTTAAAACGATTAAATCACAGCTTACATATGTGTTGAAACTTATCAGCAATTTCCGGTTGTACTAATGCTTGCTAAGAGCTTGTACTTAACATTTTTTAATCAGTACATGTCTGACGCCGTATTTAATTTTATATTGAATTGTATTGTCTACTAACGGGACAGATCGTGTGCACGTTTGTGAGCATATTAAAATCACTACTGACTAGTGTAATGTTGACTAATATATTAATACGTCAAAGCTGATAACATGTTGATTCAAATCGGAGCTGCTTTCCTGCTATATGCATACAGATTGTATGAAGAGAAAATTTGGTTTTTGGTTGTTACATTTATACATAGTATAAGTTTTGAAATACTTGACTTATTTTAAAGAGTGGTAAATTATTCAAAAGCCTTTTAAAATAGAAACACAACTTCTTTGTTTTCACTTCTAAGCTACACACAACATTTTTTATGCAAAATTTAAACAAAAAAATTGTTTTTCAAAACGTTTTAAAAGCTATCCGCTGTCTATATGTTAAATTCTACATAAAAAGATTCTACTAATTATTGACATTTGAATGATGTATCACATTTCAATATATATACATTTGCAGTTTTGCTATGCGTAACAGGCAAAATTTTTTGTTACAACATAAGATATGGCGGTCATTGGTGATGACGTTTTTCGGAAGTCTTTTTCAGAATTTGTTTTTCTTACACGAAATCTCAAAAATTGCTGTGAGGATTGATTGACATTTTTTTAAAAAAAATCACAAATTTTGATAACAAAGCAAAATATATATTAACATTTTTGATAACTTTCAAATTGAAAACAAAAATGATTTTTTCTAGCTGTTTAAATGTGACGTTTTTGTTTGCTAATTCAATTTTAGAGTTGTTTCACAGTTTTAAGTTGTATCGTCGGAATAAGTTGAAATGCAATTTGTAAGGGAAATGATGAATATTCTTTAATTTTGTAGCTTTGTGTTTTAAGTTTTTCAAGGATCTAGAGGGACAAAAAGCTCTATGAGGCACCCGGTTCTCTCGATAAAAAATTGTTAAAATGATATAATATCACTGATAAAATGCTATTTATTTGAATACGAAGTGAGTTAATTTTTTCTTACGATTTTTTGAAATAATTATTGTATAATTTGACGCCTATTAAAGTACATAAATAGTATATGCTAGGCACAAATTAAAAGTTCATATCTCGAAGGACGTTTGTGATACTGATAAACAAAATATTACAGTTCGTAAAAGGAAAACTTACAAAGTACCAAAACCTAATGTAACGATATGGCAATTATTCAAATAAAAATTGATAAATGGAATATGTAATACCGTATGTGATGAACAAAAATTACCAATATGCAATTTAAGCTATAATCAAAATGAGTCATGTCATAAAAGTCATAAAATGAGGACGATGCGTAAATTGTTAATTTAGGAGTTTTTAAGAATCGTAAAATGTTTCACCTGCATGTTTTTGAAAAGTGCAAGATGTTTTACTTCCACGTTTTTGAAAAGTGTAAAATGATCCATTTACACATAATTCAAAGTTCCAAAATGTTCAATTATTACGTTATTTAACAATTCAAATGGTTCTAAAATTTTTAAATGTCGCTTAATGTTTCATTTGCATGTATTTGAGAATATATTTCATTATTTTTGTAGAAAGAAGACATTGTTTTTGGCTTGGCTAGAAATGGATACGGGTCATTTTGGTTCTTCACAGACGATCTTGCTTTATGCTTTATGCTTCACAATCGCTTAGAGAAACTAACCTAATTCGAAATGATAATGAAATTTAAAAACACCGTCCAAGCTACAAGCGACTGCATTAGTGTGGCGGATGCTTACGATTTTTACAATTAACTTCAACACAAGAAACCACATAACATTTTTCTACTAACATGTAAGTGCCGTCCCCTCTACGTTCTATGTCTACAGCCAAAACCATTAGAATTACAAAATACAGGAACACCAATAGAAAAATGTCAATAAAAACGTAACATTTGCTCTTTTAAGTGTTTAAAAAATAAAAATTTTATCACTAAAACCGGCGCCCAAATATTATTTTTAATTTTAACCTTAATAATCATCCACAATTTCCTCAGCTTGGCTTTAAGTTTGAAAGCGCATACCTAACCTAACCATATTAAATGTAACGTTTACATGTAGTAGGCGCCTTTGCTTACAATTTTTATATCCGTTTAAATCTAACGTAATTTTATATTTCCAATTAAATTTAGCGTATACTATTTTTTATAACATATTTTATATATTATGTGAGCAACAATATGACTAATTAAATCGTTTATTTTACACAATTTAAGGAGCGGTCATTCCCCTATCTCAGCAGTAGCCAGTCGCAAATTCCAATTATAATTGTTTACGGGGGAACCGATCAGATTTGTGGAAAGCAGGGAAGAATTTGTTTATAGTGTACGCGAAACTTTTTATCGACAGAAAAGTATCAAAACGAAGAATTATTTTCAAGAAAATAATAAACGTGTAAATTTACTGTTGCATTTGTAATAAATTGTTTTTGTAAACTAAAATAGCAGCCATAAGGAAATATGGATAACATATCGAATATAGTGTGACCCACGGTCATTTGACCATTACAGTATGAAGTAAAAGTTGCATGTTTATTTGACTACATTAAAACTACATTCTTAATTATGTAGAATCCGTAACATTGTAACATGCTTAAAGTTTTGTCATAAATTATCAACGTTAATTTTTTTAGTTGGTGTGTGTCTAACGCCGTAGTATATTTGTTATTAAATTTTACATAGTAAAGCATGGGCATAAATACGAAACTTTAGCACACGTATTCTATTCACAACTGACCAGTGCAGTATATAAATACATGAACAAGACTAAAGCAAGATTATCCAAATCGTTATTGCATTCTCCTCCGATTCGCATTTAGATTTTATGAAGAGAAATTTTTTTTAATTATTGCTACCTTTATACAATATTGACAATTTAAATACTTAATTTATTTCAATGAGTGATGCATTATTGAAAAACCAGAATATTGTTTTTTTCAAAAACCAGAATATAGTTTTTCAAAAGTTTTCAAAAACTATTCACTGTCCATCTGTGAACTTGAACATAATTATATTCCAATTAGTGCCGTTCAAATGGTGTATCACATAAATACATTGGCAGTGAGTAACTAGTAGTAAATTTAAAAATTATATTTGGCGGGAAATTAAATTTTGCAAATGTTTTAAATTTGTTATATAATGTTATAATGATGATTATTAAATCGAAATAATTGTAAATTACGTGTAAAAATGATTCAATTTACATTTATGCTCATTATCGAACCATAATAAGATGTTAAAATGTCTCTGGTGATGTAATGATGCATTTTTAGAATTTAATTTTCTTACAAGAAACCAAGTTTTGTTTAGTTCAACCCATCTTCGTTCTAGGTCTATAGCCAAAACCATTAAATAAAAATACAAAATAAAGAAACATCAATCAGAGAATGTAATTAAAAACTTAATAATTTATTGCTTTCATAAGGGTTTGCAAAATAAACACTTAATAACCAAAAGGTCGGTACTGAAATAGATTTATTTACGATTTCAATCTTAAAATGCATTCAAACATTTGTTATGTTTTCTATAATAATAATATTAATTTATTCATTGGGTCGATTTAACCGAAGTTCATACAACCAGACTCAACCAGTCACTGTGGGTGGGGAAATAGGAGGCTACCGCGTTAGATCGTCTCGGTCTTTGTACCCT
>JAQFZE010005705.1:0-10093 GCA_034695245.1 Dicyrtomina saundersi
TAAGTAGTTGTAGTTTACCTATATAGTCACTGTTTGTCATTTTGAACATTGAGAGGGGGGAAATACATACAGACACTCGGCAAACTGAAGTCCGGATCTAAAGCTAACACTACAGGCTACAGCTTACACAGCAACATTTACCCAACATAATAATGTAGTCTTGTAAATACAGATAAAAATGTTGATTACTCATTTCCGTTGAATTGAAATATCTGTAGAAATTTATATATATAAATACAATCATGTAGGCACCAGTCGTCGTCATCATAGTCGTGTCGTAATCATACTCACTATTATGCATCCTGTTCGGCAAACATATTATTATATGAACACTGTGCATGTATAATTATAATAGTATAAAACCAATACATACATATATATAATTATACACCCTTCAGTACTATAACTATAACTACAACTACATACCCACACGTAACATAGCATAGCATACACAACTACTAGCCTTTAGACTATAGATATTAACGATTAGTACTTAAGGAAGATTCATAGGCTACATCATCTCTACTACATCTATTTATTAGGTATTTGCTATATATACAATGTACAATAATGCGATAGTCCGCAAATGACACATTATTACATGCTGATAGCCGGAGCTCAGTTATTCCATACTGCTTCCATTTTCAATGATAACTAATTTCAGCTTGACTAAACAACAAGGAAATAAATAATAATAAATAAAAAAAATATATAGTCTACACTCAACATATAACCATTCTGAAATCAAAATATATATGAAGAAAATAAAATGATTTAATGTACCCATTTATCTCTCGGTACGAAAAAAAACATTAAAAAACCAAAAAAAAAATACAAGGATATATATGTAGATATATACAATAGACACAACAGTTATGCTAAGATCAGGATTTTGAAGTCAACTACTTTGTGACTTCAACTTAAAAAAACCTAGACAAGAATTCTTAAAAAGAAACACAAATATATACATGCATACATAAATAGACGTACATATAATGGTATTATATCGATTAAAAATATTTAGTTCTCTTGCACCATCAATGTACGTTTAATAGCCATAGCCATTATAATAGTGAATCGTAAAAAAGAAATCGTGAAAAGAAATTATTGTAGTGTAAAAATTTGGATTCGGATCCTGTATTAAAAAGAAAAATTATTATGTACAAAGCAGCATATACAGAAATATTATAATATATACAATTATAAATATATAAATATTATATATATAAATCTAAGCATACAGTTAATACACATAAATACGTGTCATTTGTGATTTTCTGTGTCAATTTGATGTGTTCTTTTTATGTATTGAGTGTTCATGTTCATAGTTCATATACTAAGCTGGTACTGGTGACATAAGCTCATCCCCCCGTGTCTTTGTTTTCTCGTTCTTGCTTCCTCTGTACATTTCCATTTCTAATGACCATGTCGATCTCTTCCATTTCATGTGAAAGAAATCGTATGGATCGAAGGGCGAAGGAATACACTAAAATACCAACAATTTGAGACTATAAAACTGTCATAACTATTCGTGTGAATTATTATTGTACATAAAAAAAAATAAAACAGAACATGACTATACACATTTAAATCAAAATTTCTCTTGCACATAAAATATCATTTTCCTTTTTACAAAGTCCCGTTTTATTACATATTACAGTTGGAACAGGATAGGAGCTTAGAAAAAGTACTGCTATACTATTTACTTTTTTAAATTCTATTTTCGATTTCAAAAAAAAGAGAAAGGCACGAATGTTTTGATCTATATTCTATACGACTTACTGGGAAAATTCAAAAAACACTAACATTATAAAACTAACAGCACCCTACACACACACAAAAACTTTTATTTATCCCTTATTGTCTTTTTTATTTTTTTAAAGGTAAAGTCTCCCAGTAATTTACTACTATGTATTTATCATTATGATTTACCCAATTTGATCAATCTACATACATTAACTGCACTCTGCACAACCATGCACAAACACAGAATATGTTCAGTTGGCGAAAATAATTGGAATAAAGTGTGTATGTAATTCTTTGTTTAATTATTATTTTTCTTCCTTTTTCTATTGTATTTTGACCTTCAGCCCGATTTCATAATAATATATGGGATTCTGTAGAGTACAATAAATATAACCATAATTTTAGCGCAGGTATAATTAAATATATTTCTTTATTTAGCGTCACGTGATAGTGAGACCAAATTATTTTTTTTTCTCCTATTTTTATTATTATTACTACTATTAATAGTATGATTTTACGAGAGGCTCTCAAATCATTTTCATAATCACACACACATGGTGTTGTAAGTAAGGGGGTATACTGGGAGCATGCTAAATGATAATCCTGTGTGTATGCATGCTCTGTACACCTACCCGATAGAAGATCGTGAGTACGAAGCCAGGACCATAATATAATCAAACGAGTAGAAATGCTCCTTTCAGAGTCAGAATCAGAGGAATTAATGAGCTTCGGCCAACATTCCTATTCCCATACCAATATTTACTAACATGACAACTGGCATGTACACTGCTCACTCAGGATTTGCTCCTTCGAATAAAGGATCATTAGAATTCGAAACGGCGAAAAAGACTGTGACGCAGCAGAGTGTGGATTCGACGTAATACAAAGTGTCTACATCTGACTAGTGAGTATGTATATAATTATACACAATCTTCTAAACCCTCCAAGCACCTGTGTTGTCCCTGCTTGAAATGAACATATACCTTCGTCTTCTTCTTCTATCCTTCCACAGTCCACAATAATGATGATCCACGATGATAAGAAGTTGAGTTTTTTTTTATTCTTTAGCCTATGTGAGGAAAACAAGGGTTTGGATTTGAAATCGGGATTGGAATTAGCAGAATTAGAGTTGAGGGAGACATTGACTTGAAGACGTCGACATCATTATGCTTCCAAGTCAAGTCAACGATAAATTTACATTTTTAATGTAACTCTCCAGTCTTATTCATAATTCTTTGTTATATGAAGACACACACACACAAGGGAAGAAAGGAAAACGACACACACACGCAAAAATAATCCAATTTTCTGCCCTTCCCATTAAACTAGTTATCATATAATCACAATATATTATGTTATATAACATCTTTTGCGGGGGAGGACAGGAGGGTGACGATAAAAGTTTAAGATTAATTTTAAAAAATACAAATTTTGACACAATTCCAAAGTGCGTACTTCATTCGAATTCGACTGTAGAAAAAGTAGAAAAGTCCTCATCCAAATTTTTCATAGCTTCCTGAAATGGTATTTTTATTTTAATGTCTCCTTATAAAATATAGTAATTTAGTTTTTTTTATATGTTCCATTTTATTTTTGGGCATACGCTATTCCCAACACCAACACATATTATGACAATTTTAAAGTCTCACTAACGAGCAGGAGAAGGAATTGTACGGGATACTGTTTTATAAAATCTCTGTTTAATTTAATTTTGTGGCTGTCTACTATCACATTGTACTTCAAACATAAGTTCACTCAATTTTACTTTTAATATTATAACATATAATATATATTTGGAATTAAAAAAAAACATTATTGCATTGTTCCATACCTTACTAGCGTACGAAGCATTCTTACTCGTTCTGAAAGGTAAAGTGTAAAGTGCGATTGTGAGGTTGTCAGCATGAATTTTGAATTTTGAGTTTCCCCATCTGTTGTCGGCTGTCGTTGTAACCCTTTTCACCCACAAATGTAAGTACTATGCTATGTGTCCTAAATTTGTGCTTCGCATTAAGTTTGTACATAGATGTTGTAAAATAATTAAAAGTAATCACACTCTCTCATAGAATTCCACAATCTCATAGGGAAAATTTACTTGAACGTTTTTCTTAATTATATGATGAAATATAGTTATTATATATTGTTATAGTTATGTACTTGTACGGTGTTCTATATCTAGGCATATATGTACATGTAAACTCTTCACTCAAAAGTATAATGTGCATTAAATTAGACAAAAAAGTTGTGCACTTTGATGTAGCAAACTAGCTATAAGCTAGCTAAAAACGTAAAAAATTTGAAATTCTTGAAAACAAATAGTGTATATAATTAATACATATACAGGGTGGGGGGGCAATTATCTCCGACAACTCTTATTGTTTATAAAAACCAAAGTTAATTACGTGTTAATTTAAGCAAGTGATCTATCACAGCGTAGAGGAAAAAGTCTTGGGAGATTTCATTGGTATACCTCAATTTTTAAAATCCATTCAGAATTATTGTCAAAATGACACAACTGACAAAGACTCACTTTTCAGATAATTTTTTAGCTTAAAAAATTGATATTTAGAATGGTATTAAGTTTGGAAAATTCAAGAGAATGTTCATGATTTTCATTGGCCTCCAAGAAGCCAATAACCTAATCAAATCACCCTATACTGTGATAGATTCACTTGTTAAAATTAGAAAATAACTTTTGGATTTGTATTACTAATTGGAGTTGTCCGAGATAATTGGCCCACCCTGTATATAATATGTTGCATTCATTATTTAAGCTATGAAAATGTTAATGAAACAGATCAATAGGATTGCATTGGATTGTTTCGTATTGTATTGGCAGAGGTGAGGCTGGATCATAAAACTAAATCATTCCATGACTATAATAACATTACTCTTATATTGTTGTCTGGTGATTGTGATAGACACAACTTACAGCAGAGACACAGAAAGGGATAGAGAGAGATAGAGAGAGAGAGATATAGACAGAGACAGACTTATGACTCCTTTTGAAAATTAATTAAAATTCTATTAGCATCTTCAGAATGATTTGAATTCAAATGCAAACAACGCGGCCGTGTCCAACCAAGTGCATAATTATCATGACTAACTACATTCATTATTACTGTATAAACTAGAGCTGTACATCCTTTTAACTTTGCGGCTACCCCGACATGCACCTCCTATTTGCAATGACTATATCCATTATTCCCTCTCTGCAATTATTACTACTCCTTGAATCATCAGCCAAAATATATATTCTCAATAAACAAGTCTACTACATGAAAAACCGGATCGCTCTCTTCTCTCTCCAGCCAGAGTTATGTAGTTATCGAGCAAAACTTTGTGGAAAGTCAAACGAGAGACTCCATCATACATATAGTATAGATAGATAGAGCAAAAGAAGTAAATAATAAAAATTTAAATCTTTTAATAATATATAAGCAGACTACTTTTTTTTCATGTTCAATTATCTGTCAAGTCAAAACAAATAGTACATAGTATAGACACTCGAAGATATTTAGTGGCTACAATTAAATTTTAGATAGGTATAGGAAGCAGAAAAAAAAAAAGAATACATATGCCTAAGCTATGGAGACGTGAGAAAGGTTGTGTATGTTGTAGGTATGTATGTTTAAAATAATTGCGTGAAATATTTTTTGTCTTTGTCAATAAAAATCTGATATGAATCTCTGCAAACTCACACCAAACATTTCTTTTTCATTGGATTCCACATCATCCACGTACATCATATATACGATAATAAGCAAAGCAGAATGAGACTCACTCAGCCCATCAAGTCCAAGTCCATGGGAATCAGAACCAACAAGTACCACCACCACCACCACCACCACCACCACCACCAGGTTCTGAGTTGTGACAGCTAGTGGTAACGGAAGGACCAACCAATACGGCATGTGCACATAGTGTATATAAGCTCTCGACTGCAATTACAATTCGAGCAGAAATTCCATGTCTTTTGCATTTGAATAAAATTAAGCATCAAATACTCGAGGATTCTGCTGACTGGCTGAAGCTGAACTGACAGCTTGTGGATTATCCTTTTACACACTTTCTCCCTCTTTAATGTTTCTTTTACCATTATGTTGTTCATATATAACATCATCATATGGCTTCCTATACACAAAACAAATATAAACATACATCTGTACACTCTAACACTCATAATAAACCACGACCATCTTTCCACTCGTTATTTAGCTTGAGCATGCTCATGAATGTCATGAATAAATATGCCAAGTCAGAGTCCTAATTTAACGTATATTTTCTACGATGGTCAGTATGGGAAATATATTCAGTATGGAAACGTACCGCGCGGCCCACGCACTACATATATGTATAGGCACCACATTTCGTGTTTCTATTCGGTGAATAAGAAACTAACATTTCCAGCTCAGAGCTATGTGTATCAGCTTATGTTTTTTTTACTCCATAGAAGATAAACTTGTTTCCACATTCACACAGACTCAAACAGACTTGGTACTGAAAAATAGAATTTATTTAGAACTAAGCATATTTTGCGACGAACATATCACGTATCAAGCAATTGCATTTAAACTTGCTAATTGGAAGTGGGTCCTCTAAATTCTATAGAAAAGCATATTATAAGTAATAATATATGTATATAGAATAGCGTGGGTTTCAAGTCAGTGTCCATCTCTTTAAAAAATCTTCCTCAGATCTTATCCCACCTGAAATGGCTGAGCAGTTATCTGTATTCGTACCGCAGTCCAGAGAAAACTTCAAAGTTAACTTATTAGCAACTTGGCAAAAATATTTTCGTTACATATCATGGCGGAAACGCGAACCAAAAGCAAATAAGAAAAATAAGTGCTGACGTTTTTTACGACTAACTATAAGAGGAAATCATTTACTTGAAAGGTTTTTAGAAATCCTCCTACACTACGGCATTTTTAGCATGTGAAAAGCTCAACTCTGATACTGTGATTTAAAAGTTAAGTGACTTTTAGGTATGGCTGTCCATTGCGGCTCATTTTACTAGATATGATTGGTGCTACAAATGATTGATGTTGTGTCGGCTAAGTACGAAGCATAGAGATTTTGATGACACATAATATATAATTACATTAAGCTCTAGGTTATAAAAAGGATGTAACCCTTGGAATAAACTATTATAAATAATTTCGATAGGATATTATGCCAACTTAAAATCAGACTTTTAGAATTTCTAGTGCTGTATGATACAATTTTTAAATACTTTTATCTATTTTGTTACTTTATTAACACCTTTTCATGAATTGCATTTTGTTACGTTACTAATATGGGCCAAGAGTTCGAAGTAAGCTAACCCATCACTCTTATAAACCCTCCCCACAGGGCCGCTTGGTAAACTCTGGCAAAAACTCCGGTTCTGGAAAGATGGTCCAGGGTGAGACAAACACTACAAGAACGAGAGTTTCGCACCGGGAATGGAATTAGGATATATCAAGTGAGTACTTTACCAACTGCATCTTATGGCGAGCATCGTCACTTACCTCCAGACCACTGTGCTCTTCGGGTTATCCCAATATGCAACTTTAATATATAAATCTAAGCTACACGATAATTTAACGCATTAATTTTCAGTGGCAAAATGAATATACCTATTATGACATAAAAAGCGCAGTAGACAGTAGAACGAAAGATTATCTCCCTAATCACATTTATTAAGCTTGCAGCACAAGGACATAACGTAGAGATTTTTTCTACTTGACTGGATGCAAGCGCAATATATCCTATTTCCCAGACATCACTTAGCACTAGAGTGACATATTGAGAAGACATGTTAATATTAGCAAAGCAAACCCCAAAATCATTTACTACTTTTGTCGGAATGAAGTTAGGCACAATGGGTTTTACTTTTTAGATGCTGAGCTTAAGCATCTAATGAAATGGTCAAGTCCGTCTGTCTGTCCGTCTGTTCGTCCGACGATACAGGTCAAGCCACTGAACCGATTTTCTTCAAACAACCTTTAAGCGACCACAAATGCGACTGTATTAACTTTGCTCGGACCAACCATTTCTTCACAATTAGCAGTTGAATGGACCCATGTCAAAACACATGGAAATAAATGGGAATAAAAACGGATGAATTGGCCGGGCATAAATTACGCCACACAAATTTACCAAATTTGTTGACCCACCCACCTACCTTGTTAACCTCTTTAGCGTTGCGTAAATGGCTATATCTTTACCTTGGTGTGTCATCTTTTCCAAGTGGCCCACCCTAAACGTTGGTGGCGCTATTTGTGTACGACTCCAAATGCGTGCCACGTATAGGTATACACATTTACACACAGTTCAAAGGAAATGTCGTTTCTTTAAATTCGCGCGGCACTGAAGTGCAAGTAAGACTAATAGTACCATGTCAGCCAATTGCAACTTCGTTAGCAAATGACATTAAACTTCCGGGTGAAAGGGGAGAGGGGTGCGCGAGCAGTTGGGTGGATTAGCTTAAAATGAGTAAAATAGAAAATTCCAAAATACAACCAACCAATATATTATAAATACAACTTCTAACCAAATACCTATATACACGATACAAGAGGCATAATTAATACTCCGGCTGCACCCACAGGTTATGAATGTGTTAAATATGTAGGTAAGAGAGGGGGGGGGGAGGGTAAGTGAAAAACATCTAAAAAACAAAACACTTTGCATTACAAGTGTAACGACATACCAAATACCTATATACACGATAGTGGGGAGGGGGATGGGGAGAAAAGGTGTTGTTCAAAAATCCGGCTTAGCCACACAGTAAAGATGATTGAGTTATTGTATTATTTTGATGGCCCATCAATGACGTCGCCCAAATCATCACTCTTTTATTGGCAGGGTTCATAAATGTCGTCAACTAAATTATCATTATTTTATTGGGATGGTCCTTAAACGACGTAGCTCAATTCATCACTCTTTTAATGACAGGGTCCATAAATGATGTAGCCTAGATTTTTACTGTTTTATTGGGATGTTCCCTATAACTCGTTTATTAGCAGGTTCCATAAATAACGTTACATAATGTAACACTTTTTTATTGGGATGATTCATAAATGACGCCGCCCAAATCATGACTCTCTAAATAGCAAGGTCTGCAAATGGAGTTTCTCACATTTTAGCAATTTAAATGGGTTGGTCTATAAGTAACGTCACCAACATCATTACTGTTTTAATAGCAGCGTCCATAAACAATGTCACCTAAATGTTAAATATTTTAGGACTCACCCTCTCCCATGCCATAACTTGAACATTTTACAAATAATAATTGTTTAAATGGTTTAAAACAATACCCGTCTACTAGCCGTCGTACCTAGCCCAATTGTACTGGCGCTATTATTGACAAGCTCACTTTTACTTTACCCACTGGTAATAGCCATAGCTCGTGCCAAGCCCACTCGTATCGGTACTGCTCGTACCCAGCCAGCTCGAACCTTTTCTGCTGTTACTGAGCCCCCTCTTTCCAGCACCACTTGTATCACTGTAACTCGTACCTAGCCCCCTTGTACCCTCGCTATTCTTACCAAGCCCAATCTTACCAGCACCGCTTGTATCCTGTCCATTTGTATCAGCAAAACTCGTACCTAACCCGCTTTTACGGGCATTAACTGCGATGGTCTTATGTTAGTCTTGCTCCATAAACATTGTTTTCCAGTGATCAGAACCATTTTGCTTTAAGCTCAGCATCTACTTCGAGCCCACGGTGGCAAAATTCGGCGCGAAGCGCCGGATTTTTCTATTACCTAACTTGCTCAAAATTTCAAACTGACTAACACTAACCCCCGTATCCTTAGAAGCAACGCAAACTCCCTTGTTGTCACCGTTTGTTGATTACTGCATTGTAAATTTGTTTGATGCTTAAGGAGTTATTATTAAAATCCCTTCAAGGAGCCTCTTTTAAGTGAATTTGTCTGTAATTGAGTCTGACACATTCTGCATTCCGATTTTTTTAAATTTAAATTATCAATAAACCGATATATCGTCGGTGAAGCATAAAATTCGGTTCCTTCCACCTTTCGATAGAAGCAAATCCGTTTCCTTCCAATTTTGGCTAAAAGCAAAACCGTTTCCTTCCTTAACAATATCAATGGAAGTACATGGATTTGCTTTTAAGGAAATTGGAAGCAAACGGATTTGCTTGTAGCAAATTGTGGAAGAAAACGGATTTGATCCTTCACCGACGATATATTACTTTACCATGAAGAGCTAAAAGCTGCGCCTGGGTAAGAAGTACAGAAAATGTGCTGGTGAAAATTTCGTACAATTTTGTGAAATTTTATAGTGTAAACTTCCTCTCACTGAAATTAAATACATACTACATTGTTCCTTGTGACTT
>JAQFZE010005706.1:0-10093 GCA_034695245.1 Dicyrtomina saundersi
CGAACCCGTGGCCTGGACTGCCTCATTCGGTTCCTCTTCCCCTCCATAGTCTTGGCAATGGATGGTCGCATGTGATGTATTCCTCCATCATCACACACCATCCTTGCTCGGGCTAACTCCCCAACTTATTGATTCGGCAAAAATTTTAAATAAGTATCTCATTTTAAGAGTCGGTCGGAACTCCATTCGTGAGTTTACCTTACCTCCACAACGCCAAATTTTGAAAATGAAATACTCTTTGAATGTTTATGTTATTTTTCCGAATTTACACGCCGATAATTTAAGGTTTATGATGATCTCAGATGGTAGTTTTATGTTAATTTGGGGGTGTCTACTACATTGGTTAGGCCAATGAATCCTGGGGAGGGGGAATGCCTTCGATCGAATTAAAGGAAAATGAAGACAAGTCCCAATGAAGAATACAGATAAGTTAAGTATTCTAATGATGTTTACTTTCGAATATTATGTAGATTATGATTTATTTTTAGTACTTGAGTCTGATTTGTTTATGGTTAGTTTATAGGCTCGTGGCTCGGTGACGGTAACCGAGGTATGGGAAATAAAATCCATTTTCTAATTTCGCCACCTTGAGCTTCCGGATGTCGGAGGGACGGCGGGAGTCTGCCGGCTGTACCAGGCAAACGGACCAAGTACACAGCCGAGACCACCTGGGTCACCTCACGGCAATCCGGTCAGCCACGGAAATTTTGTTTAACTTTTATTTTATGCTAATGGTTGTATGAATGTTTTAGATAAGTGTTGGTTTAATTTCTGAATGTTATAGGAGGACATGGCGGTGCGGTGAGGGAGGACGTGGCTCGTCCTTTCTGCTTTTGCACGCAATGGAGAGGGTGAATGAAGTGCATAGATGTGTTTGATGATCAGAGCATTCCAAACGGCAAGCACATAATGCCCAACACCACCCACTCCAATGCCATCGCCAGTCTTGAATTTTAATGCCTAATTACGTAAAAATGAATAAATTTTAATTCGATTTGATTCATAATTTAGTTTAAGTTGCACTATTTTGAATTGGTATGTATGATTCTGTTGTATTAACGAAATTAATGAATTAACAAAATTAATGAATGTCACGGATTCGAACTTTTGATTAGGATAAATTAAGGAGAAAAAATATCTCCGAAATATTTTCATCCTGGCCGACAACGATAAACCGAGTACTTCGGGAAAATACAACAAAGTTGAGGAACATCAAAACCCTCAATCCGAAATAAAATCCGAATCTCCTTTAGCCACTAAATATTCTGCCGTCAGTTCAGTTTTTTCGGTATACGGAGAAACTACTGAAGAAAGTATTGAACCTGATTTTACTAAATTAGAAGGTGAATCTGACTCAGAACATTTAGCTCGACCTTATTTAGAAACTAAAAAATTTCATCAGCAAGTAGACGATTTTTCTAAAGCCAGGAACGTAGAGACATTTGAAACTGAACCCTATCTCGAGGATTTGTTTTTTAACGTAGATCCGAAAGTAGTTAGTAGTATAACTGGGAAGCCGATTCTCCATCTAAAGAAATTAGACGACGTCGAACGAGCCGTTTCAAAATTCTTCACAATTAAAATGGGAGGTAGTCAAGACGGTCAGTCTGATTTCACAGGCGGGGGACCACAACAGATTAATCAAATTTCTGGTCCGAACGCAGGAGTTAGTGGTGCTTCGGGTGCTTCTTTAACTAATCCTGGTCCAACACTCCCAAATTAATTAGCTGAACATATTACGGCTCTAGTTAAGCCATTTTACGATATATGTTCAGGCGGCCTCGATCAAAATCAAATTCGTTTAATCAACGAACAGAAATTAATCGAATCAATCGGTCACTTTCGAGGTGAACAAGAAGCTGCGTATTGGCTCATAGAATTTAAGAAATAAATTAAACGACGCAATATGACTTCATATCAAGCAATTATGTCTTTAGATCAACTTCTTGAGGGATCTGCCCTTAAATGGTGGGAATCTGAAAAGATGCATTTCATCCATCATCTTGAAGAAGCCGAAGCAGATGAATGTGATTATGTCTTGTCGACAGTCATGGATGCGATGGTCTTACGATTTGACCGTGCCCACATGTCTAGTCGCGCTGCTTCCGATTTACCGAAAACTTTATACTGACCTGGTGTAAGTGGTAACGATTACGTGGCAGCCCGACATCAAGTCATGGCTAGTGCTCGAACATCGACATGCTTGCATCGAGATATCTCGATAGTGACCGATCAAGAAAAAAATCAAACTTTATTGATAATAAAGTTTAAATCAAACAAAATCAAAAATTTTCAATATTGAGAGTAATTTTGACACCAATGTCTGTATCTCACTCCACTCTCGAGACACACTGAATGCCTCTACTGGTATGATTCTTTTTGCGGTCAGTTTTAGAGAGCCTCTACTTATATGATGATTGTTTTCTTCAGTTTTATGGTCTCTACTGGTATGATTCCTCTTTTCTTAGTCTTACAAAGCCTCTACAGGTATGATACATATTACATATTCCTTAATTATTCCTATTCCTATTCTTATTTGTCGTGTCAAAAATCAACCGACCTTTTTCTGTCTATCGTTTTAGTTTCTGCTAAAACATTATTCGTACTATTGAAAATTAAAGAACTTTCAAATTTTTGCGTCACCGCTCTTGTATAGTCAAGACCAAAACCAAGACCGGGCAGCAGATAGCACCTTTATTGTTTTTAAAGTTGGCCAGCATAGAAAGGTAAAACTATTATTATTAAATATTGATTGTAACACATATACCACAGGTAATGGGATGTCCATCAATGACGTTTGAATTTACGGGCGGGAGAGGGTAGCTATATATGTAAACTCATAATAATATATTGGGATAAGTTTCCAAACTTTGGCTGAATTCTTACCTTAAATTAAATACTAACATGTAAACGTTGTAGCCAAGGAGGGAGGAGGACATTGAAGGGAAATTAATAATAGTGATAAAAAAATTTGGGAGTCAAACACTTATATTTTACCTAAACTTCTTTGATGGATGACCCCTGGCAAAAACCAAAGCCAGGTGTAAAAGCATAGCTTACCATTTAATTAAGTAATGGTATTTTAACAGTTCAATTTCATAACTAAATGTACAAAAACAATAAAAATACCATAAATGCTACAAAACTAACAATTTACTATTTTTTAATTACAGTTGCAATCCTAAACAACAAACGTCTCCTACGAGTAAGTTTCTGCAATAAGCATATAATAATTAAAATCAAACTGCAAATTATAAAAGCCGTTTGCTTAGACATGAAAGTATAGCATTTAACATTTAAATAAATTCAAAAACTGTAGATAGCCTCTACTGATATGATTTGTTACATTAACATTGTAACAAGTAATAATAGGTAGAGGTGACAAAAAACTAAAATCATACAAAATATTTCACCCTTCTTCATTGATGCGAAGCATACTTCTAGAATTATTTTATTTTTCGTGCTAACCAACAAGAAAAGCAAAATCAACTTTTGTTTTATTGTAAAATTCTTTATAATGCCTAATTCATGCAACATAAAATCAAAATACAACAAACTAAAAAAGTCAACAAGGTTTAAGGTCAAATTTGAAATTTTGAGCTCGACCGACCATATTGAAAACATGATAAAAGTTATATTTTTTAATTATAAATCAAAACTGTATAGCTCCTATTTAATAATACCTTGACCTACAAAGGTCATTGAACTTTTAGGTCAAATATTCGTTTCTAAGCCAGACCAACCATATTAAAAATTATTGTTGAGTTTCTTGTAACAAATAAATTTATTATAAATTTTCTATTAAAAACTCGATACATTGACCTACAGAGGTCATCAAAGATTAAGGTCAAATTTAAACTTTTGAGCTAAACCAACTGTATTGAAAACATAATAAGAGTTATATTTTTAAATTATAAATCAAAACTGTATAGCTCGTATTTACTAATACTTTGACCTACAAAGGTCATTGAACTTTTAGGTCAAATATTAGTTTCTAAGCTAGACCAACCATATTTAAAATTATTGTTGAGTTTCTTGTAACAAATAAATTTATTTTAAATTTGCTATTGAAAACTTAATACATTGACCTACAGAGGTCATCAAAGATTAAGGTCAAATTTAAAATTTTGAGCTAGACCAACCATAATAAAAACATAATTAAAGTTATATTTTTTAATTATAAATCAAAACTAAATGACTCGTATTTACTAATATTTTGACCTACAAAGGTCATTGAACTTTTATGTCAAATATTCGTTTCTAAGCCAGACCAACCATATTGAAAAATATTGTTGAGTTTCTTGTAACAAATTCATTTATTATAAATTTGGTAATAAAAACTTGATTCATTGACCTACAGAGGTCATCAAAGATTAAGGTCAAATTCAAAATTTTGAGCTAAACCGACCATATTGAAAAAATAATAAAAGTTATTTTTTTAAATTATAAATCAAAACTGTATGGCTCCTATTTACCAATACCTTGACCTACAAAGGTCATTGAACTTTTAGGTCAAATATTTGTTTCTCAGCCAGACCAACTTTTGTTAAAAATTATTGTTGAGCTTCTTGTAACAAATACATTTATTATAAATTTGCGAATAAAAACTCGATAAATTGACCTACAGAGGTCATCAAAGATTAAATTCAAATTCAATATTTTGAGCTAGACCAGTTATATTAGAAGTTATATTTTTTAATTATGGCTCTTATTTACTAATACTCTGACCGTAAATAACTTTTAGTAAAGGTTGTTGAAAGTTTAGGTCAAATATAGTATTCTAAGGTAGACCAACGATATTGGAAATAGTTGTCAAGGTCCATCGTAAAATATGGTTTATGGTAAAAGTCGAGAGAAATAAGCAAGGGTAAATATTTTGTCAGTTTGTCAGTAAAGCGATTAATATATTAATACTATGTTATAGAAGCCAAGGGTGTGCTTTTTTTACTGTTAGCGAGTCAAAACTGTGATTTGACTGTGTAAAGGATTTATTAACTTCTTTTTTAAAAAGGCTACTAAAAATAAAAGAAGACTACCGGGTAACGAACCCAATTATTCTGATTACCAATCAAAAACAAAGCCCACTCAGCTGTCTTCAATTGCTGAGAGACAATTCTAGCAGCCTGTAATTTTGAAAGCTACTAGTGGTGGCGCGATTTTTAATTGTGCTAAACAGTGGTACAGATGCGCAAGACGAGAATATTCAATGAGAAATAAGGAAAGGTAAATATCTTTTCAATTTTGTAAGCAAATAATATACGAATACAATGAAGTACAAGCCAAGGGTGTGCTTTGTCTACTGTTAGCGAGTCACAACTGTAATTTACGCTGTATAGGATTTATTTACCTATTTTTGTTTTAAAAAGGCTACTGAAAATAAAGGAATAGTACCGGGAATCGTACCTGATTATTCTGATTGATTTAAAAAAACTTAAATAGGTAAATAAATCCTATACAGCGTGAAATTACAGTTGTGAGTCGATAACAGTACACAAAGCACACCCTTGGCTTGTACTACATAGTATTCGTATATTATTCGCTTTAAAAATTGACGAGATATTTACCCATGCTTATTTCCCATTGATAATTATCGTCTTGCGCCTCTGTACCTCTATAGGAAAAATCCCGATTAAAATCTAATACATTAACCTACATAGGTCATTAAGAATTGAGGGCAAGTTTAAAATTGTAAGCTGGACTTATCATGTTGAAAACCTAATAAGAGTTATATTTTTAAAATATAAACTATATTTTGCTATTGTGTTATTTTTCAGATTCGATTTTTTGCAATCAGGCAATAATGACGGAACCTGTCAGCAGTGTCACTAACCTTCAAAACGTTTGGAATTATTTTGCAAAGGAAGCAGACGGGTTATCTGCGCAATGCATTGTGTGTAACAAATCTATTAAAACCAAATCTGGAAACACAACAGGGTTGCATTGCCATCTAAAATCACACAATATTCAAGCCCGAAAAATAAAAAGATCCTTCAAGGAAGTAGAGTCTGGTAACTAGATCTGTTAAATGTGTAGTAATAATTCTGACATTGCAATGGTTTTACTGGTGTCCCGCTTATTCTAAAAACTGCAATTTAAAACAAGCAGAGTAGTTTTGAATAGCAGTGGGGGTTGCTTAACCAAGTCATGCCCAATTTACCTTAAGTAAGTCATGCCTATAACTTTGGTAGGTCAAGCCTACTTTAATAAGTCATTGATGAATTTAGTAAGTCATGACCATTATTTTTTGAAAACAAACTTTGTTTTTTGTAATGTGGACATACAAACCGCAAATAACAAATAGAATACTTTGATGGGTAACCAAAACACTATACCAGGCTCTTATGGCTGCCATAAAAAGGATAAGTTACATTTTTCCTACATAACCTAACCGATTCAATCAGTTGGATGGACCCCTATCCACACCACTTACTAAACAATCCAACCTGAGCCTAAATACAACAAACAGAAAGAAGTAGCCAAAACTGACAAATAAGCAATAACAGAAGTCAATCATTAAACGATGAATGTTTACGAATTTCCATTTCCGTATAAATAGAATTGTTTATAAGCTAAAAGTTATTACGATGTAGTATGCAGTTTTGTATTACAATTTATTGAACTTGAATTAAATCAATATTTAAAATATGATATATTGGACAGGACTTACTGCAGTCATAACCATAACTGATTACAGTCAAGTTGGGCATGACTTACCAAAGCGTGAATGACTGATTGAAGTCAAATTGGGCATGACTAATCAAAGCGTAAATGACTGATTGAAGTCAAATTGGGCATGACTTACCAATGTTGAGCAAGGCTTAGCGAAGTCAAATGTGGCGTACGTTTCCGACGTGAAATTAGACATCACTTATTGAAGAAAGAAAAATTCACAGCTTACGACTGACTTATTAAAAAACAACCTAGCATTTTATATACGTATCTTGACTTTAACTTATGCGTCTAAGTCACAAAAGGGTTCAAAACGTTTACAACTTCTTGCAACCTTGTAGCATTCAATTTTGTTTCCAATGTAGAGCAAATAAGATTTTGTGTAGTCGTTTAACACTATTTGATATAATTATATTGTAATGAAGGGGACCGCTAGAGTATTAATTGTAAATGATTTTTTAAATGAAATGTTTGTATTTTAAAGATTTAAGACTTATTTTACACATGATATTTCTTAGAATTACAAGGCTTCAAGTACGTCCAAATAATTAAAGCAATATTTAAAAATAAAAGTAGCAAAACAATAATATTTTAATTTTACAAACCTTTACGAGACCTTTATGCCTAGAACCGCAAAATGCAGTTGAGCTACTTGAAACTAGTAGAAATGTGGTAAACATCAGTTTTTGGAATTAGCTAGTAAATATAACCATTTCGTTGTGAGATATTAGTGTTTTTTAAACTCGCTTATTCGATAATATTTAGAACTATAGCAACAAAAGTACATGTGCTTACGAAAAACATTAAATCTATTTATAGTTCCTGAATCTCAACTCAATGTTCAGCTGAAACGTGTCAAATCAGGGGACAAACTGGCAACTGAAATGTCATTGCATGCAATGTTGGCAAGAATGACATCCAAGAGTGGTCTCACATTCAATGTTTTTGCTACAGATGATGATCTTCTATTTTGTGTTCAGGCTGGCTTGGATAAACTTGGCAACAACGAAGTTTTACCCAAATCGGATAAAACCATAAAATCGTACGTTATGACGTATGGTGAGAAAGTCAAAAATGCTGTTCACGAGGTAAATAATCAAAAAATTAACGTTTAATATAAAGAAACAAAAATGTGAAATTTTTATACGTGTGTTTAACGTTCATAACAGATTAGTTGATTAAAACATTAAAACCATATGTTGGCGAATACTTTACCCCACGCATTAAGCAAATAAAACTTAATTCTATTTTTAGTATAAAAAAACTAGTCAGGAGCTTAGACATTTAACGATTGAATTTACAATGATCTGAGACAACTTTTTAAATGACAATATAACATTTTTATTCTAGAGCTTTAAAGTAATGAAATCAAAAGGAATGAAATTCAGTCTTACATTCGATGAATGGACATCAATTGCTAATAAACGCTATATAAATGTCATCGTATTTGGCCCTGCAAAGATGTTTTGGAGTTTGGGACTGATAAAAATCACGGGACGTGCTACAGCCTACAGACTTATGGAGCTGATTCTTGAACGCTTATTTGAATTCAGCATTGATTTTAATGACGATGTCATTAGTATCACCACAGATGGTGCTTCAACTATGACCAAACTAGGTAAAGAAGATTCCTTAGCTGAGCACCATCTGTGTTTGATACATAGTATCCATTTAGCTGTAACAGACCTTTTGTATGCTAAACCCAAACACAATCCAATTGAGAATATCGAAGAAGTAGACGTAGTCGAAGAACTTTCCGATCCGTATGATGTTGAAGATGATAAGAACGATCCAATAAAAGTTGTTGAGCTAGAGGCTAATTCCGATTTTTACGACGATTCTATCAAAGTTACAATTGAAAAAGTGAGAGATTTGGGCAGTTATTTTAAAAAATCAGCAATCAGCAATGAGATTTTACAGTCATACGTTCAGCAGCAGTTTAACAATCCTACATTAGAGATGCCATTACTAGTTGATTCCAAAACTAGGTGGAACTCGCTATACACAATGTTGGACCGCTACTGGCGCATAAAGGACTGCGTCGATAAGGCTTTAATAGACATCAAATCCAAAGTGTCCATTTGTCCAAAGGAAAAATACATAATTTCGTGTATTCTTATAACTCTTCGACCAGTAATGGAAGTCATTCAAAGCCTCTCCAGTCGCGACTCAACTTTAGTTAAAGCTTGAGTCTCCATTATTATTTTGTTTAAGCAGCTTTTAAAACAAAGTAATTTACTCACGAAACAATTTGTTCGTCGACTCTTTTGCCGCATCAAAGAACGCTGGACGACAAATTACGCGGTTTTAACGTACTTGCACACGGGCTCTTTAAACAATGATTTACTTAAGAATAATCTTGGCTTAGTAGTAGCTGATGATACACTGTACGACTACTCTTACGATCAAAAAAACGAGTGTCACTTTCTGTTTGAAGAAAACGATTTCAGCGAACCACTAGAAGACACTAACGCTTTAGATTTCCTAAAAATTCCAAACAAAAATGTCATTAAAAACCACATTGTTGAACTTGTGAAGCGACTATATCAGCCAATTGATGACGTAATTCCACCTTAAAACGAAATCGTTCCCCCCGCAATAAAATCGTTCAAAGAGATTTTAAACGAAGCCCTTATGGAGGTAGAGAATAATGTTAGTGCTGACACGTCTGAGTTGTCACAGCTTCGTCAGAACCTGACATCTGAGTTAAATCATTTCGAACGGACTAAGATTCGGATTAAATACGTTCTTAAAATCTATGATGCTCTAATGACAACAAAACCGACCTCCGTTGAAAGTGAGAGGGCCTTTTCGTTAGCCTCATATTTATGCGGCAAGCTACGATCACGACTAAACGACTCCACGCTGGATACACTATGTTTTCTGCGATCTTTTTTCCGTCATCCTTTTATTTTTGAAGGAAATAAAGTTTAGTTCAGTAACTTTGCATGTACAGAATGTATAGCTCTTTCTTGTTGCACAATGTAATTAATTGACAATAGAGTGTAGCGCGTTTTATATAAAGTAGGTTTAATATGAAGCTTAAATTGGCTTTTATTTATTTGCATGTTAATAAACGCCTATCATATATGTCGACAACAATTTTTAATTATTGCGTCTAATTAACACTTTTTTAGATAACATTATTGTAACATCAGTAAAATAATTAATCTACAAATTTGCTTGGGTGTTCTTTAGTAAATGATGTCTGGGCCAGTAAGTGATGTCTGACTTTAGTAAGTGATGTCCGACTTTAGTAAGTGATATCCAACTTTAGTAAGTGATGTCCAACTTAAGTAAGTGATGTCCAAAAAAAAAATTTTATTTGAACAGCAATGGATATAAATTGATGAGAAATGAATAAATTTACTTATAAAGGGTAACACAGAACGTGAAAAGAGCGATTTTTATATTCTTAGAAAGC
>JAQFZE010005707.1:0-10093 GCA_034695245.1 Dicyrtomina saundersi
GCTATTTCGTGGCATAGCTGGGCATGTGCCGTGCACTCGCACTCAGCTTGCATGAGTGCTGGCCAAATATTGCGCACATAAACTCCACTCTGATGTGAGCAACCAAATGTATGTGCACTCGAACTCCGCTTAACTAAAATCCTTCATCCCGCACTCTTTTTACTGAGTGGACCGGAAAGAAGTGCAGCATTTTACGTTTTGATTGCGCCCAGCTATATTTCGCTCTACCCGTTTTAATGGTGCTGACTTTTACATTTTTTGACATGAGTTCATTAAACTTTTAATTATAAAGCAATGGTAAGTTCGATTAAAGTGAGAAAACAATACAGACCTGCCTGCTCGCATTTGTGGTTGTTTAAAAGTAGTTTCAAGACAATCTAGTAAACGGTTTGACCTGTAGCGTGAGGCAAACCGACGGACAGACGGAAATGACCGCTTTATTAGATGCTTAAGCTCAGCATATACAAATAAGAGGTTTTCCAGTAATTGAACATTTTAGGTCATTTCTGAGGCTGTTCGTCTATAAAACTGTCTTTTGTTTCTATTAAGTTCAGAAGTTGAATAAATGTTTTTCAGGTAGAGGATGATTTTTGTGTCTGTATAATAGACTAGTAGAAGAATGCAACTTTTAAATGCTTTGCAATCCTTAGGTTCTTGCGGCCAAAATGGTAGAAGTAATTTTATTAGGTCGTGTCAAACACAAGTCTTGCTCATGTACCTTGTCTAATTTGCTTGCAATCTGGCTCAGTGAAAACATCACTATTTAGAAGTTTAAAAGTAGGTCTATGGACGTGGACGAATACAAACTCTTTGAATTGTAGCTCGATGGTCTGGCCATGGTTGCAGAGTCAAAATAAGATATTTTGCCTAAAATAAAACTTCTGCTTGCGGTGTACACAAAGTATTGTTTGCACTTAAATATCAGTAGTATAATTAGCAAACAATTTTCAAGATGTATTTACGTCAATTATTTTTATTTTTCTAATTTAAAACATTTCTTAACTTTTTTTATACTAATAATTTTATAGTCTGAACAGTTCAAAGTGCACTTTGTAATAAAAGCCAGTAAAATACTGCAATGATAATATAAAGAGTGATTTGTGCCTTGAATTTATTAGTCCGAACTCAATAATCCCCTGCCTCTTGTAAGTTAACTTAGACAAAGCTTAGGGACCATGTTGTACATGCCACAACACGAATTTAAGTTGTGTAGTGTATGGTGACTGCCACACTGTACGCTAATAATTTATCTCCCAACCTTTCTGTCGCTTGATCATGATTAAATGTGTATAAAGGTAAACTCTACATTAAAATCCTGAGTCACTTGTTGGCTACCATCTTGACGACCACTACTACTTTAATGTCTTTGCCTTGCTTTGACTACGTTTTTGATTACAGTTATCGTCTATTCGTATTGCTAAACTACGCTTCGCTTTGATATTGTTTTCAGTTATAAAGACATACACAAACTTTCATCATACACGAGTATAATAATATTACATACTTATACAACTACGACTTCGACTACAGCAATTGTTAATTCTTACTGCTGAACTAATAAAATAATACTATTGTTAGGATTTACAAAAATAGAATTTAAATAATAGTGTAAGTTTGGAAATTAAATGATTACCAACCTGAAGCGTTTTTTTGGTGTATGCTATTATAATTAATATTTATATATTGTCTTTTATTGATTATTGCTCTCATGTATACGGTATTAATAGTAATGCGGATTTTTAGTTGCTACAGAATTGAATTATTACGCTTACTGTGTAGTTTACATACTGATGCAAGTCTTTGGCATAGACGTAAAAAAAGTGGAATTGCAGTAGGTGAAAATGTATTGCTGGAAACATAAATACTTTGTTAGTATTAAAAAAAATATGCTACTATGGTGAGTCTTTTGTTTTTCGTATTGTAAAATATGAATCAAATACTGTTAATATTAGTAGCTGGTTTGTACTAAAGAATGCTGTTGGGGATACAAGATCTTGCAATTTGTGTATTTTGGAGTATTTAGATAATTCTAAAACGGCTTCATATAGAAGCTATTTTGTTTAAATAAGTATTGCTTAATGAAGAGTACTTCCTGACAATGTAAAATGCTTGTATAACTCAATGTGTTAGTTTGAGTTAGATTTAACTGAACAATAAATAAGTAACCGCCGTGTGATTAAATTTTGTGTTCACCAGCCTATTTATCTGGATTTAACTTCAGTTATTGTTACTTGGAATCAAACTATGGATAGAAAACTATGCTAATTGTGATAAGAGTTTGTGTGCTAGTTTTAAAATTTACTTTTAATACTAATTTATTCAGTGTGTATAAGTGTCCGGTATTGTAAAACAGACAATTAAAATTAAACCTAAACTTGAATTTCTTGTTTAAAAAAATAAATTAGTTTCATATACAACTTATAGTAGTCGCAAACATTTGTTTTTATACAATTGCAGAGATTCGTAAATAATACTTGAATTTAAGACTGAAATGCTTGTGTTCTGCTCTAAGTGGTTACATAAATAACAACAAACACTTTCACGATAAGAAAAAAGATAAGAAATATTTAAGTCAGCTGCTTTTGTTTAGTTTGCATATACCTTTTAAGAAGAATTTCAAAAGCAGGAAACCCGTCGTTAATATGGGACGAGACATATTTTGTGCAGATTTAAATATTTTAGGGTCAGTTTAATTAAAACCAAAATCTGGGTTTGAAAATACACTCTTTTGCATTGATGCTATTTAAGGAAACATTGTAGATTTATAAAAACAAAAGATTAGAATCAGTAATTAAAGCAATTAAAAGCATATTTTAAGAAACCAAGATAACATATTTTTATTTACAGATCAATGTTTGCTAAATAAAGCTAATGAGGTAACATAGAACAATTTACTATAAACTTTGTTGTTTGAAATTAAAAGATTTTTAACAAAAATAAGATTAACACGATATCAAAATAACACTTTTTCCCTGTTGGCACTGAGCACTGATCCAATAGCATTGTGCGTGGGCTTGCAACAACACGACAAGCGTTATCATGTCGTCAACGAATCTGAATTTGATTTTGGCGAAAAGAAATACAATAAATTGTTGAAATATTAAAACATGCACATACGCCAGTTTACAATGTGTATACATATAATGCAAATAAAAGGACCGGAACTGGACTTGGATCACATAGTATATAAAATTAACTTCACTCTAAATGAATTGCTTTAAGGTAATACAACAAGACAGTTTGAACATGCAGATGGACAGTAGGAGAATAGTTTTGTTGCCACCTGCAGTCGGACGGAATTAGTAAAAGAAGAAGTGCAAGAGAGAGAAAATGAAGAATCTGAAGATAATGTAGAACGTGAGCATACTGAACCAGCTAAGCAAATGCTTGTAGTTGCAATATGATTAAAAACCAGCTCTACGTTACCTATATTCTACCGTTACTGCGCTCAGTAGACATCTTAAGCGAGCATAATGAGACAAGGCACTTGTTTTTGCCAACATGGTATTTGTATCTAAAACTGCAAGAACGGCATGTAGTAGGAATCGCACTATTAAAAAAATAAAAAAAATCCTTACACTTTCTGAAAACTTGAAAAACTATTTTTTAACTGCAGTTTAAGCCCTTAAAAGTATAAACAATAATTAATTTGAAAACAAATTTTTTGATACCCGCGAAGTGTTCCTAATTTAACTTTCAAGCAACAACAACGTCAGTTGATTTACTTAAAACTTTCATATTAACTAACAATGCCGTACTTACTGAAATGTATTATAGCAGTAAAAAACAATTTGCAAAGAATGCGTACGATTTTGTATAAAAATATGTACAAATCTGACTGTGGTAAAAACATTTATGTCAATGACAAACAACTTCTAGAAGATACTTTACTTAATAAATACTGTACACTTATAAAACATCAAAATTTAGATGGACGAACAAATTGGAGCTATACAAGATACAGTAGGAGTTGGATATAAAGATACAGCAAGCAGCAGTGTGTACATTAAAATAGGTTTCACAAATATCCAGAATTTAGTTTTACTTGAAACACGACCACTATCTAAACGCTGTGCAATTTCTCACAAGTGCCGCATAACGCATTGCCGTGCAATTTGTATTAGACGCAATATGCGTGAAACTGATACCAAAGAACGTTGTTTAGTTTGTTGGAAATGTGGTCTGGTTGTTAAAATATCAAAAACGTTCGCCGCACCAAACTTTGGACTTAGACATAATCCAATTACTGACATTAAGCGACGTTGGCAGTCCGAAGCCGGAAGAAAAGAAAAAATAAACAGACGCAAATATCTTACAAACTACTGTCTGCCCAAGTCTACGTCATTAATTATTTACCCTAGAACGAAGCAAAACTAACTAAAAATTTGCAGCTTCACCGCATTACAGATTCCTTACCAGGATTTCATGACGAATCTGCAGTTTACAAAGGTATTTAAAATTACATTTAAATTAACCTTATCTTAGACAAATTGCTTTCAACCAACGTCAGCGTTCCAGATGTCTTTAAGTATTACCAATACTACTCTGTACCTTGCCCGTGTGATAACAAAAATCAACTCATTTTTAATATACGTAAATCCTTGGGCACGTATTACAACATTACCGAATCCCATTTGGAACTCGCATGTCGTTTAATGCTATTAGATGGAAAGCCATTAGCTGCTACTAATTCGGCTGCCCAGTGTTCAATGTTGTTTTACGGTTCATTTAACAACATTGAGTTTTTTTCTAAATAACCAGCTCGTTAGTGACAACTTAAATCATTGCGTCATTAATTCTTACTTCAGAAGAAAGATCTTTCTTAAAATTCAATTAAAAAGAAAAGCGTGTTGTCATACCAGTTTTGTATTTATAACACTACTTGAGACACATTTATTTATCTTAATGACGGATATGTAGCTACATATAACACTGCGAATGAATAAAAGCCGTGTTTACAAAGGTGTAAAGGACAAATCTCTATTTAGCTCACAAACTTGTAGGTTACCAGATAAAACTGATATCCAAATAATCATGCGAAGATCCAATCGTGCTTTTTGTTCTAAAGCGGAATTTAAACTTGAGCTAGGTATTTGGGATGCTCCTTTTTTTTGACATAGTATATGCTGTATTGTACTCGAATAGAGAACAATATCTCTATTAGAGACAAACAAAATTTTCTGTTGCTTCACAGATGTTATACCAAAAACAAGTTTTGCATTATGAACACTGAAAAATATCAACAATGTTTCAAAAACTTACTTCGAGAAAATCAATTAATGTACCACGTAATTGTCGCAGATTAAATGCGGTTAACGTTGCTCAGCGCAGGAAAAAAAAACATTGGAATTAATCATCCTGTTGCACTTTATCAGAGTACAGATAAGTTAGAAAGCCCTACGAAGCACTGTATAGCCTACTACGTGGCTTCAAAGAACAGTTTTGAATATTTTGACTCATATAAAAATTTAATTTAACAGTATAGAAGCCTGCAATGGCCTGAAAAACATATGTTGGCCAAAAACTGCACAGCGCTACAATGCGGCAGATTTTATTTGTAGGGAATAGATTGTTGATATTTTCTCTCTTAGAGTCTTAGAAAATAGTAATAGAGATTTTTCAAGTAAATTTACAAACTCTGTAATAGTTAATGACTTAAGCGTGAGAACATCTATAGAAATGCTCCCTAATGACTCAATAATAATGTATAGCATACGTCCTAAGTTACAGTCTGTTAAATTTAAAGTTTGTGTTCAAAATGTTGTCGTAAGATAATAATATACTAAGTAATATTGTAATATAGTGTAAGAAATGTAGCCTAACTGTATAAAAACAGTATTACAAATATTTTATAAGTAGTAGTGAATGTAAAAACTTTTATCAGTAGCAGTTTAGATTATATAATGTAAAAAGCAAACACTGTCGACTTTAGATTAATGTATCTTTTTACAGCAATGTTATGTAGCCCTAGTTTATCAGGAAATTTGCTTTATTTTCAGCCAAAGTGTTCAAATCTAGAAAAGTATGTGTATAATAACGTATTGCCGTGTGATAGAACCGACATATACGTACCTTCTTAACGATCAAAATGGCTTATATAAGGAAGATTGGTTTCTGTGTTATATAAAATTACAAGTATTATCAAATTTAATATTTTGGTAATGTAAAGAGTACAAATACAAAAATCTTATAAGCAGTGCAACATCTTAAAAATGATGTGCCTTGCCTGTAACTGTATTGAATGTAAATAAATTTTGCGAACACCAACTGAATGGATACAACACCAAAATAAAGAAATATGCGATTAACTTGTAGCAATACACCACGCCTGCGCCAAGTTCTACTCAAGTGTCATAAGCTTGTGAAATAAATTCAGCAACATTATTTTATAAGGCGTACAAAAATTAAATTTTACGTACAACCTTATTTTGATGAATAGCGTTTTGACTATTATTATTATTATTAATTCACAGGGGTTTAATCTTGAGAGACCAACGCCGCCGAGGCCTTTGTAATAATGGCCTATTGCAGACTCCCCCTCAAGTAGTAGAAGGGAACGCAGGTCAATCCGCAAGCCTGCCCGTAGAGCGCGAGAACGCCACTAAATGAGCCACCGACGCTTGACCCAACATCTCCAACGTGATAAGACACCCCCCTAGATAAAGGTTTCTCACAAAGCGTTTTGATTAGGTTTCTACGTTTTAACAAATAAACAAAAATAGTAACTGTTTTGAAAGTAATTGAGCCAAAGCTGTATGCTGAGTTCATAAAAATACGTGCACTAAAAATTAAAAATGAAGCAACCTATAATTCAAATGCTGCATGTATAGTAGGTTATGTAAAATATATAGTAGGTGTTTTGTGCAGTTAATATGTGTATAACTAGCTTTTTTATACTTCAACTGATTTATGACTTTTGTTTTTTGGCTTTATTCGCATGTGCTGCTATTTACGTGTCCTATAGTATGATTCTGCTCTTGTTTACATTCCAAATTATAAAGCTGTACAGAAAGCAAAAACCCTGGCCTATAAAGAAAAGTGGCATTTACTAAATGGGCGTAATAAAGTGGGTTAAACATTCAGTTTTGAAAACTAGTCTCACAATACTTGTAACAGCAGTTCACACACCTAATTTAAAACTCAAAAATAAAACTAGTAGCCAGATTTCTACTACGTAAACCGTTTTAGGCAGTACTCTACTGCAGTACCAGAAAGCCAACCGTAGCGTTTAACACTGCCCGCCTCTGTAGTTAAAGCACAAACTTGTATTGCGTTACTAGCATGAACCTGTAAATTACCCCATTGTACACTACAAGAGCCCTTGGCTCACAAGTGCATGACAAACAAGAAGATTATTCTTCACATTCTCTGCTTAAATCATCCAAAAACAACTTTAGGTGTTCTTTGCTGCACTTTTTGTTTAAGTGTTATTATCATTTACCTTACAGGTCCTACGTTAAACACGTTTATTAAGGGAAAAATTGCTACCTGTTTTGTTTAAACAAGTAGTACTATCAATGATCTTGTGCTGGTGAAAGACTTTGGCACATTAAAAACCGCAGTCAAGAACTTGTAAGGGGAGGCACCACACGATCAGGAGCAACTTATGAGCCAAGTACTAGCAATGCTAGCAAACCAGCAAGCAGAGGATTACTCTACTCTCAAGTAGAGGTTCATCTCTAATAGACTTAGACGTTTTTCAAGAATATATAAGATAAAGTAATGATTGGTACTTACATTCACAAGCCAGTTAAAACATTGGCATGTACCGAAACAATTATGACAGAACTGCACAATCTTTTTGTGAAGTTATTTACACAAAATTTTAGTGTACGTAGTGGTATGAAAAGTTAGCCTATAATTGTAGCGACAATGGATATAGAAGTTTAAGTGGAAACTGAAAAACTATAAAATTACGTTAAAAGGTCAGTATTACGAAATTTTAAATACTAGTGAAATTCACAAGTTTGTAATAAATAGCTCAAGTGAGTGCGCAGCCAGATTTGCTGATTTTAACAAGTACAGAACTAGATAGTTAGTTTGAGATATCTAACCAGTTTAGGTTTAGATTGGTATACTAAACTTATTAGCAAACGCAGCAGCTAAAGAATATAAAACGTTTTCCTCAATGAAACTAAAACGACTGGCTATTTGAACATCAAAAATCAATGCAACGAGTGTTTCATGTTTTGTGTTGCTGCTTATTGGTTTGGACAAGAAATAGCAGCCATTATAATGTATGAATTAAAGTTACAAAACAAAGTTTAAAATTTATAACATGTAACACAAGGCTTGGAATACCCTAAACAATGCTGACAATACTATTACTGATTCGATTATACTGATGTTGAACTTATGTTGCAAATCAAAGATTTAAACAGTTTGAAAACATTTGAAATTAAAAATAAACTAGCAATCAACATTCGGAGTTATTACAAAGATTATATTACGCAAATACGAAGATGTGAGAATAGCAACATTAGTGAAAAGTGTAACCTATTTTTGACACAGGTAGACAATAAAAAAAGATAAAATCAATCTAAAGCATCTCATCCTGTTCTTATTACTGATTTGGCTAAGTTTCTATGTGACAGCCGTTGAAACAAGCCATTTAAAAATTCTTATTGCATATATTGTGCGATCAGAGCTAATTGTATCAGGCTACTGAGAGAAATTTATACACAATAAAATACAATATGCAGTAAATATGCTAAAATTTCAACTGATCTACTCGCTGTTATTACTTATCTACGCGATTGCTACCTGCAATGCGATACATAGGCATGCATTTAAGTACATTACTTTACAAGTAACGTGGCCAGAACTTCGTGTAATTTATGAATTTTAATGTTGGCGCGAACAATAATTACAAAGGCAAATAATTTGCCCTATTGCAGAACACGCAGAATTTTGTTCTTGTTTAGAAAATTTCTGTAAAATATTAGGTTTGTTTTTGCAATTTATCGATGAAGTTGTTCTAAACCTAAGTTTAAACGCCATTGCAAAACTGGTTGACCTCCTTTGGGGTTTTGTTTGATACGTAAGTTATTATTGAGGAATAGGTGTTAAAATTTTGCAAATTCTTTAATAGTACACCCCACATTGTCGTTAAACTTGGTTCTGATTATGCGTTAGCAGAAACCTTTCCAAATAGAAGATATCTGCCTAATTAATACTAGAAATACTAAGCTGCAAACTGAACAATAAAGGTTTGAAATTTTATTTAAATAATAAGAAAGAGTAAGATTCAGAATAAAATATGGATTTTATTAATTTAAAATGGTTAGGTTTAATAAAATGCAATAAATTCGATTCAGCCATAGATTTTAGTTTCATTAGTAGGAAATAGTTACATTTAATTTTATTGATAAGAAATAATAAATTTCTGATTTCGATTTCGTAGAAACAATTACAAATGAATTTTGATTGCACTATTAGGAAATATAAAAATTTAGATTTTATCATTTTGAAAAAAGTAGCAGTCAGATTCTAATTTGAATTTGATTAATATCAAATAATCATACTTTGATTTGGATTTTTATTTTGTTTGTAGAAAACATTCATATTCGAATTTTGATTGCATTATTAGGAAATATTAAAATTTGGATATTATTATTAGACAAAAGTCACAGTCAGACTATGATTTGAATTTTCTTATATATCAATAATTAGATTCAGCAAACAATTAGATTCAGAATTCAGCATCGTTCTCCTTGAACAACTCCTATAACAAATTCTCCACCTGGATAGGCTATGGCAATGGTGCAGTAACCTCACCGAGGGACGCAGCACTGGCTTCTTTGCCCTCCGAATTATAGTCAGGCAGTGGGCGTGTGAGCTTTCGAGTAACAGCAATCCCAAATTGAGCCAATTCCATTTGTCTATTGTTGAAGAGGGCCCTCACTTGTGGCTGATATTTTGGAGAATGAGGATCCACAGTCTCCTCAGTACCCAGTTTGGCGTGTCCAGAAGTCAGTTTTGGGTGGCGGAAGATGTAGGATTTGGGAGGTGATGTACAGTAGCGGCAACCGAAAGTGAGGTCTGGCAAGGATAACTTTTGCATGCAAGTAAACGACAGCTTCATCCTTGCCAG
>JAQFZE010005708.1:0-10092 GCA_034695245.1 Dicyrtomina saundersi
AATACATACAATCCCCAAACTCAGCCGTCGTCGGTATTTTCAAAGTTTTTTCGCGCAATAAAATACGAGTTCAAGCTGTGGGCTCTGGGCATGGTATAGGTTGTTGCTGGGACAAACTAATGTCGCATGCTGGCTGTATATGGCATTAGCAATGGATTTTGGGAAGGACGAGCCCTGCCTAGTGCCTAGTCAGATGGATCAGAAGAAGAAGCATTAATGGTGTACACACCACCAATACTAGTAATATAATTTATACTTCATATACTATTTTCATCGTCTCTCAAACTCTGAAACTCTGCTGAACCTCATGTTGAACACGCTATGGGATTAACGGGATTGTTCGACACATGGACACAGAACTGATTGTTTTATAACAAAATATGCAATCACTGAACTTTAATGATAAAAGAACAAACATAGGTTATGAACTCACAGACCACCACCACTACCCATTCATATCATCACAAACAATCTATAAATTATTTCACTAATCTCAACCACTTCTTATAAAAAACACATAATTATTATTTGTCAGTTGTGTGAGTGACACGTTAATTCCGCTGTTTGAAAGCATCACCACTACAAAACAAAGTGCAACATATTGTACTTGAATAATCCACTCAACGACAATAATCGTTATCATCTTGTTTGTTTTTAAGGAAAACATTTTATTTCTACCTATATACATAATTTATTTGTTAGCATATTAAAGTGCGTATAATTTTATTACGGTACTTCAACTTTACCTATTCGCATAATTAACGTCTTTTGATGCGCCAATTTTAACGAGTGATATACCATTCGAACGGCAATAATTAGTAGGATCTAATTTTATTAACGAAATGAAATTTTGAAATTAAGGTTTGGCTGGAAATTTAAAAACTATTCATCGCACTCACAGAATAAATATCTCATCTTACTGTTACGAATGTCTTCAATTGTCCGGGGTTATATGAATTAATTAATTCCGCTTATCGTTAGTCATATAATTTATTCGCGCTTGTCATTTGATAAAATTGAACTAATTTCCTCATTAGATAAATTACTATCATTAAACTTTTTATGTGAGTGTGAATATGAATTTGACTGATTAGAGGAAAAACTTCTCAATATTTTATTATTTTAGTTATATCTATCATCTATATTTAAGAGAATTTTGTTTGAAAGCAAGCGCACGGAAGGAGAAGCAAACATAAAATTTTCTGAGTAATTAATTGTAAAATCGTTCAAATCCACACAGTCCAAACTTCAATCACTAATATATTGGTTATTTTTAAGATGTTCTTGACAAGACGCAAGGAACCAGCAAAGAAACATGTAAAATATTTGCAGTGCTTGCGTAAATCGTACACATATGTATATTTTAGAAATTACAATCCTGTGTACCTTGTGCAGATATTCCAACTCAGCATGAATATCGCCTAGGAAGAATCAAAATGACCTAATGCTTATAACTACAAACAAAATGCACTACCTACAAAAAGATTGATATATATCATGACCATGAACACATTTTGGACTTTTCGAAAGCGTGTAAATGGAACATATTGCAATTTTCAAAAACATGTAAATAGGACATTTTGCACCTTTAAAAACCATGAAAATAGAAAATTTAGCACTTTTCAAAAACCATTTATTCAACATTTTACGTATTTATATCATTTATACAGTGTTTTATACGAACAGCTCATTTCAATTCTAGCTTTAATTGGATACAGGTCATTTTGACTCTTCAATCTTCACAGACGCTTTTGTTATGGTCGTATAATATTTTCTCGTAAAGTATATAGACGAGCAAATAAATGCATTGAATCATTCAAAAATTTTAAGTGTACAATCACAATATGGCCGCATGGCATCCATCTGAAATCCGAGTTGTTTCATTCTACTCAACTATAGAAGTGCTGCATAGATAGGATCACCCACGCGAACTACACTATCATCTCTTGGACTGTACAAACCCATACGAATTCCCATCACAGCTTTAGCTTTCATATGGTTATTCGCAAGTTCACTTCCCAAGTCATATTCCATCCTGGAAATTTAAAAATCACTGTATATTTAAGAATATTTTGGAGCAAATATCGAAAATTAAAGATCGATGAGTTTAATTTTATTGTAAAAATTAATAATAGGGATTGGTTGCATATACAGTACTTTATCAGAGTTTTCATTATTTCCCTCTTCCGGTCCGGTTCCCCTGTGTTTGTGTCAATTGTAATTATGTTGCACCTAATTTTCCATACAAAAAATGGATTTAACAAAGTTTAACAAAGATACATTATTGGTCCTGTTACAATACTAATTAATTACTACTTAGGCTGGTAGCTACTTAAGTAAGTACATATAGCCATTACCTATCACATGGCCGCCCATTCTTCAATATTGGGGAGTCTTCTCTATCTCCAAGTTTGATGTAGCTCCATTTTTGCTCCGCAAACGGCTCTGGAATTTGCTCAATCAAAATAGTTGGACGAAAATTTCGGTGCGTTGCAGCAACGTCGCTATGCTTGTTCATCTCAATGACTGACTCTTCCGCAATGAGCAAGTAGGATGCCTCATTTTGAAACACTCCCTGTGACAATAATTAATTGTTAAGCTATACGTGTTTTACAAATTATTGGTACTTTGTATTATTTGTACACAAAAAATTATTTTAATATTTTATTACGATATCAGAAGCTGAGAATGTAGAGTACATTAGTTGATCCTCTGTCAATTTCCTTTGTTCCTTTGTTACTCCCGGAATGTAGTAGGCTACGTGGAAACCTGGGCGTCCCAAATATTCGTCAAACCAAGCAGCAACTTCATCCCCACAATCAATCACTGTCAGATTCTTGTCCAGAGTGACAACTAATCTGGTGGAGAGGAAAAAAATTTATTCGTTACATTCCTATACCTGTCAACTATGTCACCTGGTGACTATAGTGCTATTTTCTTTTCTTACTCGCAGGTCCGCCGTGCCTCGGGCGTGTCATCTGGTGCGGAAAAAGTTATGGGTTCCATGTCAGGGGCGTATAAGGTAATTTTGTCATCGTCTAAAATGGTCACTTCTATAAGTGACATCTTGGGATATTTCCCTTGCGTAGCCTCCCGCCCTTTACGATCTAAGACGACAAAAACTCGGTCTCGGAATGTATTGGACCCGCTTCTCCCTTGAAGTCCAAGTTTAGTAACGATAGCACTCTCCATTTCGATACCTTTGCAAGATTTGACGGGGTACAGGATCAAACTTTCTATTTTTCCAACGCGGACCCATTTCTCAGGAGCTTGAGCGATTTCAGTAGTTGGAGTTTTCGTCTCTTCAATAATTTTTCCATTTAAATGCTTTTGCTTTTTTGCCCATAAATAAGCAACTAAACTCGCAGTTGTGACGCTCACAGCTGAGAAGGCTGAGGCCAATTTCCAAGCACTACCGTCATCAGCGGACTCACACATAATTATTTATTTGCCAAAATCCTTTACAATATGTAAGATTTAAATTTAATTGTTGTCACAGCACTGCACTGCACAGAATTTTTCCTGTTTGTCCTGTAGAGAAAGAGCTATTACAGAAGTTGTGATCTCGTGTGGTAGAATCAAAGACTGACTGAAGTGTCTTCCCACTTGATAGGTACATTCTAGAGTGGGGAACAAAGTGCATTAATACAAGAAAAGAAAACGAGAAATCCAATGGTCCCTGGACTCGTAAACAGACCATGAGTGTTTGTTGTCAGATTAGTTATCAGGAAAAAGTCAAAGAGTATATAATATATTGTGCCTAATGACCTTGATCTATCTGGTTTACCAGCGGGACATTTTCACATTTTTCAGTTATTGATGTATTCTGTATACTGTTGCATGTAGCCTACATTAGATATAATTATGCTTAGTAGGCTATATGATACTGCATAATTGTAAATTCATTTTCCTAATCATTTGATGTGTGTGTTGTGTGCAACGAACGTATTTATTATGAAAATCCATCATCGTAGTCGTTAGTTGATGCAGCAATACTAGACATGAAGTTTTTGTTTTAAAAAATGCAAAACGTAATTTCTTAGAATTTCTACTATATTCTTTGTGATGTGCCATTTGTTATCGTTCCTGGAAATGTATGTAATTTTGAAATTTTGCAATTTTTGAGAAATAAAATACCCTGCGCTTATATAGTGTTGAATGTTCAACGGCAATAGTCGTTACTTCTGTATTCTGTTCGTTTTAGGAGCTAACTTAAACGAGATGTGATTAATGTGATTAGTGCGTTTTGCGTGCGTTTTCATATTATGTACAGACCATATTTATTCTTCCTTATTTATGAGTGGGACAAATAATGCTAATTTCATGAATAGAACTTTACGAAGCCAATGACTTCTACCTATTTCTTACTATGTAGTTAGTTTCTGCCTACCTATACGTAAGTAGGTGTTGGAATATTTGTTAAGAATAAAGTAAGTGTAACTCATGGCATCTAATTACTAGTGTAATTACCATTTATTTTGAATGTGGAAAATTCTATTTCAGTATCTTAGTTTTAGTAATTAGGTGGAAGATGCTCATGTCGCATATTGAAGAAGAAAAATTGCCGATTTTCAAGTCTCACTATAATATAGCTAAGTTGCCGTTCTCTAATTTATGATGAAAGGAAATTTTTTAAGTCCATTTTTCTAGTATACCTATATTAGTCAAAAAATGGATATCGTCAAATTTGCTTCTTCAGTAGCGATATACTTACGATCATAAATTACTACAAAGATGCGCGTTTTAAAAGACAAATCAAAATATCTCATTTTTTTAGGGCATTTAAACGTCACAAATATGTTTTACGACAAATGTTTTTTGAAAACTTCAAATTTTGAAAAACCCTGAAACAAGAGTATTTTCGTCAACTTCCTTCAATTCCGGAAGAACCTAAGCAGGATGAGTACTATAGCAAAACATACAACACAAAAAAAATATTTTCTCGAAGGCTGACCGAGCGACGCAATACCATATTGATATTGCGTCGCAGTCAACCTTTCCAACTGCGGATCCAAAGTTGAATATTATGAGGCTAAAAGACCTTGTCTTCCCAACCGAAATTTTTTTCAAAATTTCAGAGTCAGGCATACGTTATTTCAAGATGGCTGCTTAACCTTTTTAAGTCCATTCCCCCCAAATTTATGGATACGCTCCTGAACTATACCTATAGGTACAGAGTACAGAAGATCGTAATATGCAAATCGATGTCTTTCAAATACGGAAAAAAGTGAAGTCTCATCATTGAGAAACAGCACAATTCATTAATCCAAGTCAATTAGTGTCGTTGTTTATGTCAAGCGAACGCAGTCCCTGTAACTTGCTATGCACACCATCCCTTGATTACGTATGCACGACCGAGCTCCGGTCTTTTTTGCGTTCTCTTAATCGACGAATCAAGATGAAGAAGCTGAATGACGTTTTGATTCTACTGATTGCTCTGTTCAAAACTTGAAATTCGACGTGAACTTGTTGAGCATAAATTATGGCAAAAAGATGTTTTTTTTGTCTTCGGAGCAATAAAACTCAGAATTCGAAATGAGCAAAGACTGGAGTGGGAAATCAAGTTGTATAGCAGAAGAGGGGACGAAACGAAAGAAAGGCAATTTAATTTTAAGTTTTTCCTGTAGTATGTGAAAAAACTGACATTTCCAGCAGAGGCTCAGGTTTTCAATAGATGTGTGGCTGGGATTTCATTACAATAAATACGGTTTCTAATATCAGAATAATATGTAATTGTCTCTTTGCTTGGGTTGAAGTCGCGAGCTGCGTACAAATAGTAAACAGTATTCTCTCTAATGCTACGCGGATCTCCAATAGAACGCGGGTCTCCAATAGAACGCGGGGGGTACGCGCCTGATATTTGATACAAGATACAACGCGGGGGGTTTTCTATGCTTTAACATTACGTGCTATAACGCGGGTCTCTAATACAACGCGGGGGGTTTTCTATGCTTTAACATTACGTGCTATAACGCGGGTCTCTAATACAACGCGGGTGGTAGACCTCCAAGTTTTTAATGCAACGCGGGTGGTTGTATTAGAGAAAGTACGGTATTTACACTTGAGACAAACAGAAGCAAGATAATAACTTATCTTTTTTCTTGAATCTTTCAACAAAACAAGTTGTGCATCGAAACGAAATGAAGAGACATTTAATGTTGAAGACCAGTTACGGAATTTGAATATAAAATAATTTGGGACGGAAAAATATCAAATTGTGTTGATTAAAATTACTACTACAGACTTCCCAAGGTACTTTTGTAAACATTATTGAGCATTTGTGCACACTGGAAATTGGGAGCACTATGATCTAGGTACCGTATTTCCTATTTTAGACCACGGGTTCGAAATTGTACACGGGCCTGTATTAGTACACGGGTCTGAGAGGTATGAGTTTGAATAGTCCACGGGTCTATTTAACATTGTTTTATATGGTAGTACGCGGGTATGTAATAATACACGGGCCTTTATTAGTACACGACGGGTCTGGGAGGTCGGAATTTGAACAGTACACCCCGTGGTCTAAAATAGGAAATACGGTACACTGATTGAGTATAATTTACAAAAGTTCCTTAATAACTCGAACGTATAATAATATGCTGTAATGCTGAGAGAGCTTGTAATACTACGCGGGTCTGTACTAGTACGTGGGTATGTAATAGTCTGCGGGTCTGAGAGATGTGTTTAAATAGTACGGGGGTCTATTTAGCACACCATTAAATGACAGTACATTGGTCTGTAATAGTACGCCAGTGCGCGGATCTAACTAGTAAGAGTTCCATTTTTAAAGTACGCGATTATTGCAAGATACACGGTATTTATTATTTACCTTGCACTCAACCTGTTAGAATCAATTTGTACACATTAAAATTGCGCCTTTGACAAATTGATTGATGTGTTTTCTTTTGCGAGGAGTATGCATATTACCTATGCTGTGGGCTGTGTGTACTTTAATTGAGCATTCACGATTAATTTCTTTAAATCCTGCTGCAAAGCATCTGTGAAGTGCATACTTTTTTCGAACAACAAGTAGATGTCATTAGATTGGTTTCAAATTGATTTCCATCAAACCCACGCAACGTGTAAATGAAAGTAGGTACTTACACAAGTGCCTATAATCTTGCAATTTCAACAAGTTAAAGTACCATACGTTTAAAATTGCAATTAGATTCTGGCCGAGGAAACAAATAATTTGTTTGCTAAACCCTATGTACCGTGAATGACCGAATATGCGCCGAGTCTGAAATAAGCGTCGGATGTCCAAAAATCTCTTGGCTGTCACTCCAAAAATGTTAGCAACCTCCCGAGCCCTTACTAGAACATGTCCGGTTTTCGTCTCTTACATTAATTAATTCTTGCTTTAATTCAAAAAAATAATTAGTACTAACAAGTAATACCTGTGGCTAATTGTTTACTCAAGGTAACAGGATGTACATTATTAATTTTAAAAGCTAAAACAAATCCGAAACCCAAAAGTTTTCTCCTTGGTCGAACCGGCTTGATGTCACTGTTACTAACTTATGCATGCGTACAGAATACAAATCATTAAATTTTTGAACGGAAATTGATACAGTAAGAAAAATACATGGAATTTACGCAATTCCTGATGAATAAATTATGTAGGCAGTATTCCTTACTGAAAACTAATTTATTTAGCATTGCTTGAGTATATAAGGAAATAAACTGGTTTAAATTAAGATGCCAATATATGCAAATATTTAAGTCAAAGAGACAAATGGATGACCCTGTGTCAAATTGGTGGAGTCGGAAATATATTATAGTACCTTTAAATTTTGCAACTTCAGTATAGAAACTAATGCAATATCAGTACATACATAAAAAAAAAAATAATAACTTGCCTCACTTAAATTTGTAATCTCGGATTTCGAACTGCCACACATCATTTTTATTTTTTTATCTAAAATAAACATGTACCTACTTATACTTATAGGCTCGATAGTGAGTTCGACGTCCCTTGTCAATCTCACCCACGCTTCAATCACACGTACACTATTTACTAGCATTAACCTGTATCTGTAATCAGTAGCACAATGTACCATATATTATGTCTATGTTAATATCACAAATCTATTTTCTTATTTAAAGCCAAATATCAGAGGATGCTAGCAGCTCCATCAGTGAGAAGGTTTAATTAGGACCAACAATGACGATGCTGCAACACAAACACTTTTTTTTAAAATTATGCATTTCAATTGTGATCGTAAAGTGAGTATTTGTGGGAAAGTATACATTGCCATGTTATGTCAGTATAGTCAATAAAAGTTTGTTTTCCGTATAGTGTACACTGTATTCGGTCGTCAGAACGCCTGTTAAGTTACCATGTTAAGAAAAGGCGGAATTGCAAAAATTAAATCTTACAATCCATCAATAAATTTGAACTCACTGAATAGATTAAATTATTCATTAAAATTTCTAAAATCTAAATAATACCATATTTATTGTTATCAATCAAATTTTCTGTAGCCCATTCGTTTTGAAAAACAATTTATAATGCGACATTAACCTCGTCTCAATTACTCTCAATATAAGGCAAACAACCATTTAATATTACATATAAAAATATTAGCATCAGCAGTTGTTGTAATTTTGTCTTGTAATCTCGCGTAATCTTATATTCAAATTAACCATTCCTTAAAGGTTTTATTACTTTTGCATGTCTTATGGTAACAAGTGTATATGTACGTTGAATTGGCTGGTACTCGTGACGGTCATGTAATTAATAAAACCCAGGCGCGGATCCAGGGGGTGGGCAACAGGGCAATTGCCCACCCCAAAATGAATGTCTTAAAATAGGCTAATTAAACTAACTAGTAAGATGGCCGATTTATGTCGTCAGCGAAGAATCAAAATGATCCATTGAACCATTTTTAACTAGAAAAAAATTCACTGCCTACAAAAATAATGGTGGAAATATTACGATCCGAAAATAATGCAGGCAGAAAACATTTTGCTAGTTTCAAAAACATGTAAATAGAATATTTTTGACTTTGCAGTAACTCGTAATAATTAGCATTTTGCGCATATACAGATATCATGTTTTTTTATATACATAGCTCCTTTTAATTCTAGCTTTTGGAAATGGGCTTTTGATGTACCATAAGTACTGCCTAGTCCAGAAAATATGTCTAGATCCGCAATCCGCAATGAAAATTCCTCCTCTTGATCCTTAGTTTTATTAATCGTGTAAATATAATTATGCAAGCAGGCGTGCTTGGGTGAGCGGTTAGGGCTGTAGAATGGAACGTTTTTTCTCAGAAGTGGATTCAATCCTCGGCCACTGCTAATCGTACACGGCTCTGTGTTGTGCGGTATACGTCGCTGGATGGTTAATTGAAACCAATTTAATATCCTTCGGTGCTCCTTAGTGACCACTACTTACTGTAGGGGCCTAGGGAATGGAACTCCTTTAATGTGGAGGAGGGGACGGGATAGGTGAAAGGGTAATATGACCTGAGACAAACTAATGCAGTAGCCTCGTATCTTATTTCCTCACCCACAGTGACTGGTTGAGTCTGGTTGTTGATGAACTTCGGTTAAATCGACCTAATGAATTACTTATTTTTTTTTTAAATATAATTATGCAAGAGAACTAATCCAATCAGAAGAATGCTTAAATACTGACATTTAAGATTTATTCCACAAAAATTCCCACCTAAGATTTTAATTCAGTACAGTAAAAATAATGAGCAGAAAGTATACACGTTCAAATTATGATGACAGGATACAGGTAATTTATGACACGAGTGCTAAGTATAGTGAGGAAGAAAGCAAATATAAAATGTACATAAATAACGGTGTGCAACTGTGCAGTTTTTTTTTTGAGTGAGAGGCCTTCATGCAAATTGCGATATTACATTTTAATTTTCTTGATGCCTGCCTTCCACACAATTCTCCGGACCCCGGCCCCGGCCCCGGCGACGACGACTGTGTGTAATAATAATGTTATAATTATGAATTTTCAGTGTAGGAAGAATTCTCTCTCATGCAACTCTGAAGGATTCCGGAACCAACCAGAATTTATGAAGTAATCAAATAGAAAGGCTTTCATTATTTTGTGTTATTAAAATGCAA
>JAQFZE010005709.1:0-10091 GCA_034695245.1 Dicyrtomina saundersi
AATTGTAATTGTTGCTATACTGCTTGCACTGATAAAAATTTGTTAAATTGTATTGTGCACTGCTACTCTTAAAATAATTATATTCGAATTAACAATAAATATCTTATTGCATTAATTAAATATTCAGATACATAATATACGATAAGATACATAATGCAATGCATAGTCTAATTTCACGCAAAATGCCTTTGGTATTTTAGGGAGTGCAATTTAACACACAGGACCAAGTTTAAACGAACAAATATCAACAAAAATAATCCCCTGAATAATGTGTGCTTCAAGTACAAGAAAATCCCTTGTTGTGTTTTGTTGCAAGTTTTTTATTTTTGTGACAATTTGCTATGTGCAATCTGCAAAAAGTGTTTCTATAGAAAACAGCACAAGTTCAAAAATTCCCGCGTTGGAAAACATTTTTCAATTGAGATCTTCCTATGACGCCAACACAGAATCAGTTATTGACACGAACATCTTTAAATATGATTTTTCGAAAGCAAAATACAGAATCAAACCGTTGATTACAAAACAAAAGAGAAACGCAGCAGAACTGCAGAAAACAAAAATTGTTGGTGGAAGAACTGCAGAAAGAAATGAATTTCCATTCCAAATTCTTATTCGAAATTCGTCAGGTGTTTATTGCGGTGGCTCCATTCTTGACAAAAATTCCATCTTGACAGCTGCTCACTGTTTCTATGGCTACGAGGCTGAGGATTACAAATCCTGGACGATCGTTGCAGGGGATCACAACTGGCAAGTAAATGATGGAACAGAACAAATACGTGGAATAGGAGGCGTACACATTCATAAGAGATACGTTCCTTCTTCTGGGATAAATGACCTCGCCATTATCTCCCTTGACCGTCCACTCCAATTATCAAAAGTAGTCCAGCCAATTCTACTCCCCGCTTCCAACTACGAAGCGAGTGGTAATGCAGTTGTCACGGGCTGGGGCGTCTTGCGATTTGAAGGGAGTCAGCCGTATCTTTTAAAGAAAGTGACTGTTCCAATTGTGGCCAGGGAAGACTGTGTCAAAGCATACGAGAGGAAGCAAGTCTTTGTTTCTATTTTCATGTTGTGTGCGGGGGACGTGGTGGAGGGTGGCGTGGATGCTTGTCAAGGGGACTCGGGTGGACCACTCAGTGTACGGCTTAGCAACGGATCATTCATTTTAATCGGTGTCGTTTCCAGTGGAATTGGATGCGGAAGGAGGGAATACCCGGGAATTTATATGAAAGTCTCCAAGTACCTGGATTGGATTAAAGAGACGCTGAGTAACTTTGGTGAGTTTAATTTTTAGCGCATGCGCCAAGATGCTATGTATCACTAACGTCGAAGTTGTTGATGCAATTTCTATAGTTATGGTGTCAGCCATATATCTATTAGTAATTCACTAAAATTAATTTTTGATCCTGCGCAGAATGTCGAAACGAAAAACACCGCCCACAACTCCACTTCACACCAAGAGCACATTGGATCAGTGCTCCAAATGGATTGGTTTACTACGACGAAGAGTACCATCTCTACTACCAATACAATCCCTATGATACTCAATGGGGTGAGGATTTCTTTAGTAAGTTCATTATTTTTATCATAATCACATTAGCTTATTTGCTTGCTTTTGTTTTGTTAAGGTCGAATGCACTGGGGTCATGCTGTCTCGACTGACCTTGCTAAATGGACAGAACTGGACATTGCCCTATACCCGGATGACCTCGGCACGATTTTCTGTGGAAGTTCCATCATTGACTACAAGAACGTAACTGGGTTTCAGCGAGACGCAAATGTCCATCCTCTCGTAGCCTTCTTTACACAAGACGGAAAAACACGGCAGCAGAGTATGGCCTACAGCTTGGACAAGGGGCGGACGTTTACAAAATATGACGGAAATCCAATCATTTCAAATGAAATCCGTCGGCATTTTTCTGACCCCAAAGTTATCAAGTACAAGGAAGGCACTTGGGTCATGGCCTTAGTATTAAATGACAGAGTTCAGTTCTACACATCCAGCAATTTAAAAAATTGGGAATTTAAGAGCGAGTTCGGTGAAGACACTTCACAAGGCTCCCATGCGAGTAGTTGGGATAATCCAGACTTGATTCGAATGGTCGACAGTCAGGGTGGCTACGAGACATGGGTCCTCATGGTAAAGGTATCCAGTGGAGTACCCAATGGGGGAACCCGCTCCCAATATTTTATTGGCAAGTTTGACGGTGAGAAATTTATTTCTGATCAAAAAGAGACACTTTGGCTGGATGCAGGATTCGACGACGCTGTCGGGGCCACGTTCTACAATGAGCCTAAGAATCGAGCCATTTTCATGGGCTGGATGTCGAATGAAAATTATGGAGGAGTCATCCCCACGGGAGTCTATCGAGGACAGTTGACTCTCCCAAGGTCGCTCTCATTGGCTATCGTGGAAGGCCGCTTACGACTCAAGTCAATGGTTCCTGAAGAATTCTTTAATTCTTTACGAAATCCAGAGCAATTCTTCGCAATCCCATCCAATACAGATATTTCTCCGAATGGGCAACTAAATCTGGTCGATACCATGCCCTTTTTGAACTCCCTTCTTGAAGTGGACCTTGTCTTTAACATCCGTGAGATCCGAGGATTGTCAGCAATTGCCATTTGCTTCCTGAACAGTTTTCAGCAGGAATTGTGTGTTGGCTACGATCACGAGAGACCAGCTGGTCAGGAAATATTTTTGAATCGGGAGAAAACTGGGAATTTAGGAGAGATTAGTGGCGGATTCGCGGCAGCGGGACGGGCTACTGCTGGAAGAGAGACAATGGATAGGGTCATCACATTCAAGATTATTTTGGATGTCTCAGCTGTGGAACTATTTGTTGACGGCGGATTAACTGTGATGGAAGCCTTGTTCTTCCCTGATGAACCTCTGACGAGAATTGAGATACGGCATCATGCATCTAGTTCCGAAAGCAAGGTGACACTGATCAGTGGAGGTGTTCGGGGACTCAGCAGTATGTACCGGTGCTAGGATAGGACACACATACAAAAATACAAACCAAGAGTATGGGTATAATTAATTGGTTTCTTATGGTGAAATTATCAGAAATTTTTAAATAATTTTATTCATTGCAACAAAATAGTTTTGTGTGTAAAATACTTAGAAACCAAAAGTCGAATTACATTTATTGCAGTTACAAACTATGAAACATAGAATTAAATCGAGTATTAAAATAACAATGTTTAAGTCTTTAGCGTGTGCATATCACAAATAGTAACATGTTCGCATGGACTATTTAGAATTCCTAAGCATTAGTAGGTCAACAAGACTTTCGAGTATAACCGAAAACATGGTTAACAGCATGGGCTTGTCACAGTAGTACATTCTTGCAATGTAGAACCTGAGCGGATGTACAGCTTTAAGCTGGTAGCTGTAAATCCTGTCACATCCAGAATGCGACAGTCACGACTTTATTTTCCATTCTGTCAGCAATTCATTATATTATATATATATAGTTAAATATATTATGTAACATATATTCATCATCTCGTAATAGAAGCTGGTTTAATTTTAGGCCCACACCCCTCTGACTTGTTACATATTCATTAAGGTATTTATGCCTAACCCCCTTTAAAGCTGGACACGCAAAGAGAAAATGAGCCAGAGTGTCCAGCACGTTGTAATTACAGACCTCAAATATATTGAGGAAGTCTAGTCTTATTTTATCTTTTTTTTTATTCTAATATATACATTATTAATTTCTGCCAGTCAAAGTTGGGCCATTATTCTAGTTTTCCATATAGCAACGCGTCTACTTAGGTAGCTAGCTACAAGGCCTGATCCTACACAGGACATGTATCTAGGATTTTACGTCGAAGTAATGGCTCTTTCAACATCTTGCGCATAAGACTTCTGCTCCGCTCTTTTAATAATATTTTCCAATTTCAGATCAATATTGTATACTGTTATATTTTGCCAGAAATCTTCATAACCGAGAAGGATTAGTTTATGTTTCACTTGAGTCACCCAATCATGAGTTGCATCTGTGCTACTGTATTTGCTTTAGAATCATCAAAGTTTGTCGTGAAACAGTGACTACAAGTTTGCATCTTCCAGTTTCAAGTCGAATTAGGTAGTCAGAAGTATTTTCTAGAAGAGCTAACAGAGATTTGATAAAACGTGTTTGAAAGGGTTCAATTTCGTCTCCCTATCTAAAGCCCTATAGTCAACTGCTATACAACCAAGTAGCAATCAAAAATGATTCAAATTATAGAATCTTAGAAGACCAAAAATCCGATTTGCTTCTGCTCATAATGTCCTAACGATATCCGTTTGTTCTTAGTGCTTTTATCTTAAAATTCTTTGCGGCATCACTAAAAACTCTTGAAAAGTTAAATAGAACTCCCAGCTAAATGTAAGTTTCGACTATTTTTAGTTTCGTTTCTTCATAGCTAAACGACAATTTCACTTTGATGTTTGTCTTTTTAGCAAATACTTTAACTTTTTTATTTTCAACATTAACAGCTTGCTGATGTTTTCTGCAGTAAATTTCAAGAGTTTTTATTTTCTTCCAGAGGTCCATTTCTGAATATGTTAGGATGACCGTGTCATCAGCCCACATGAGCATAAATATTAAAAACTTGTGGTTTACACTTGGTCTATCTAAATTATTTGCTGCAAAGTATTCATTCATGTCAGAAATAAAAATTGACGATAGCAGAGGTAATAAGAGCTCACTCTGTAACACCCCTTTCGTTAGTTCTATTAGTTCCGTGTGGCCATGTTCTCTTCTCACTTTAATAAAAGCGTTGTTTTATAGGTTTATGAGTATTCTGATCAGCTTTGCACTAAACCTAAGCCTAAAAAGTTTTGATCACAATAAAAAGTGAATGACAAAATCAAACGTCTGCCTGTTATCCAAAAAATGAGCATACACCTTCCTTTCTAATACCCGAATGTGATTTTGAACTATGCCTGCTAGCAAAAAGACTTAATCTATACAAGAGCAATTTTTCCAAAATCCAGCTTGTGATTCAGGTAGAATATTATGAGTTCTTCTTCTATCAACAGTAAAAGGGTAAAGATCTTTATAACGCAACAAAGCAATGCGATTTTTATGTAATTTGCCAGATTATTGCAGTCTTTTATTTAATAAAGCGTCACAATTTCAATTTCTAACTAGCTAGCTAGACATTATTTCTTGGCCATGACTTTGGTAAGCACGTTCACTAGTTAAAACATCTAAAAATGTGACAATACTCTTAGTGCTTCGTTTGATATACCATCCCGACCTGGAGATTTATTTGATTCAGACTGAATATTTGCTTAAACTAGTTCACTTACATTTATGTCCCTTATCTAATAGTACATCACCTACTTCACAAAAATGTAAATTTTTACTATAACGCGGAGGTATAACACTGCTATAGAAGACTTCCCATTGTTGCACATTTAAACTACTTCCATTATTGATTGATTCGTCCTTAAAAAATTTGACGGCTCTCCAATTGGCTGCTGTTTTCAACTTTAACTAGCTGATCTCTCATTTTTGCATAGTATTGGGATCACGATTAATTACATACTTTTTTAAAATTTCTCTTTGCGTGTCTTAACTTATCGTGAGTACCAAACTTAACATGTTGTTTGTTTCAGTTACATTTACATAGCTGCATATACGTTTTAGCTATTTTACAGTCTAAATTAAACTATGGTTTATTTTTAACATTGAATTTTAGTATCGTATGAGCAACAAAATAAATATTATTAGCTATTTTAAACATTTGATTTGTAAGTAACGTACTTATTATGTTGACATCATCTTTTCTATTAAAGCAATTAATACCAATGTTATTCATAGCTAGCTTAAATTGGAAGGTGTCAGTTCCTTTTTATCTAATTTTCATCTAAGAATTTATTGCCTTTCGAAGTGCATACTTAACTCTAGAAATATTGATATTTAAAGTAATTGCAAAATCATCAGATGTGTTTAAATCTAGACATTTTAAGTTTTTCACAGTATTAATTAACCATAATATGTAAGGCAAAAATTAATGACCGATCTTCCCCTACTGCCAAAATATGTATAGTTTGCAAAGATATTGGGAAGTACTCTGCCATTTAAAATTGCCAAAGAGCACTTTTCTGCAAGTTCTACAAAACACGGAGCAGTAGGAATCAGTCCCTTGTATCTTAAAATACGTGAAAATATTAAATTACTAGCTTTCACAAATTCCTCATCCATATAACTCTTTTTATTATTACGAAGATTTAAATAACCCCTAATAATTAACGTTTTACGTGAGCTATGGGAAATGGACTTTACCGCTTCCTTGAGCTCTGTAAATATCTTGGCGGCAGGAAACATGCTTACTTTTATATAAACATTTTCAAATACAAAAATTGTTATGACATTTAGGATCTTTTTCACAATAATTTCTATATTATTATATTTGTCATAGAGCGTGAATTGAACTTCAAAACTGTTTTTATTCACTTAATTACCAATTCCATTTGCTGCCCTGTCTATCTTAATAAAACTGCTAGCAGCTGTATGTATTGATTCAAAATTTTAAAAGTAAACCCTTAAACTAGTTTATCCGTTTTGTACTGAGTTTACTAATACAAATAATATCATGCTAAATTATTTCACGACAATCATTTACATCACGTTCTTTTGAATTCTGTAGGCCACAAACATTCCGGTACATAATTTTTGGTAGTTCTGTTTCCGTTTGCGGATTGTGTGTGGGCCATGCATGTTACTGAACTGTAAATTGCGTGGTAGCATTGCTCGTATATCTGACACGATCAGCTTCAAGATGTATTCTTCAACAAATTTTACATTTGCAACTGCCAAGTCTTGTTTTTTAATCAAGAATTGCTTAGTTAAATGTTTTTGTATTTTTTGTTTCTTTTTGCTGCGACAAGGCTGAATTCTTACCTCAGGAAGCGTCTTTTAGCTTTGACCTATTTTATATCACTGAAATGACTTCTAACCTGTTTGATAGATGCACAAACAAAAGAAGAGGTTTGGATTGGTCTCTACTATTGACTTTCTTTGCGTAGATAATTTTTGTGGTAGTCAGCTAAAGCTTGTCTTTTGAAACTAGTTTTGCATCTTTGATTGGGGTCTGGGTCACGGAAAGGCCTGTTATGATTATTTATTTCCTTCTGTTTGCTTTTTTGAAACCTTCCAGCTTCTTTTCTACATTTTAGAGTCTATGCGTAATAACAGCTAGCTGTGCTTTAATATTTCTGACTTCTGCCTCATGCTTGAATTGTTACTGTTTAGTTTTGTATTTAACGTCTGCCACTTTGTATTGACATTACTTTTAAGATTTGAGGATTTTTAATGGATATCTTACTTGAAGTTTTCCATCAGTGCGGATGTGTTGGCGTTGACTTGACTAGTGGTTTGTTTACCTAAAAGTGCGAGCTGATTGTTTATATAAAAATTAAATACTTCTTGTCCAGCAGGGATTGGTATGAGGTTTCTATTTTCCATTGTACTTTTCAGGACTTAGGTTTAGATTCACTTCTTCTGTCTTTTCTCACTTTTGTTAGGTTTTATGTTGTAATTTTGTATTAAAATAAATGTTTGGCTAGTATCTTAACTTAAATGAACTTAACTTTAGGGATTGCAGTAATGAATCAGCCAAAGAGTTGTTGAATTTTTTTTCCGTATTTAATTAAGTATGTTTATCTCATAAAAATTTGTATCCTCCAGTGTGGTCCAACTTTTAATGCTTTCAAGAGACTAGTCTGACAAGTTTTGAAATAGCTTTGATATCGAATTCCACTTTTAGCCGTAATTTGTAATTACATAATAATGAAACTAGATAAATACGGTTAAACTAACTAACTAAGTTAAATTAACTAGTTAAATTTTGAAAAATAAGAAAAATTATTTGAAGTAAATAAGGAACTCCTAAAAATAAGTAGCTATCCCTACGAGCGCTAGATGGCTTTCTCGGGGCTGCAATAGTACGCGAGTCTGAAAGGCCTATTTTTGGATAGTAAGCGGGTCTATTTAACACACTATTAAATGACAGTGTGCTGGTTCGTAATGCTACGCGGGTCTGTGGTAGTACGCGGGTCTGAAAAGTCCAAATTTGGATAGTACGCGGGGCGTACTATTATAGGATATACGGTAGGTAATGCTGATCTCAAATACATAACCTGCCTCCTGTGCTAGTAATTCCAAGCTTCAACCCTAGCAGTTGTACCTTATGTATTGGTACTCTAACAATTCGCGCCCACGTAAACTTTGTAATATATTGATGGAAGTAAGGTCAATAGTAGTTTCGAAAAGACAAAGCAGCAGTTTTCGTGGGCTTGATACTTAAAATTATTGTAAATGCTGTATTTTTTAGGTATAGCTTCAAACAAAAAAACAAACCATATAAAGCCAGCAGTTCGGCACAACTATACCGGCAGCAGCATCTGGTGTAGGTAGATTTGCCAGATATTGCAACAAAAACCAGAGATGCACTTTAGCAGATTAAATTTGCAGTACTCTAACCTAAGAATTGCTATACTAATCATAAAGTAATAATTGTATTATGTCTAATGTTTTTTTTTGCATGTGCATATTATATAAAGACTTTACCGAAATCATTTATTTTCATTAGGGTACGAATGAAGAGGGTACGAGTTCCTACGGGACGACTTCCAACCTTACCGCATACTTTATTCCTTAAATAATTTTAAATAATATTATTTATAGTAGTTTTTATATTTTTCCTGAAAATATAACTTCGAAAATTAGCTTCAGAGTCGTACAACAAGGTTTCGCATTTTAGCACTGAAGTAATTAAACCTACAAATTGTGAATTTTTATTAAAACTTTAAAAATTTGACATAAAGTAACTATTTTGTACGCTCAACAAGTTTTCAAAATAAAGTAATCAAAGGTCACGATATTTATTTTGGCACAAATTTACAAAAATAAAATACAATATACAGTTTCAAACGAAGATCATTTCTGTTTATATGTTAACGTAATTTGACCTTTTCTTTAGGATATTTTGAAGGTCAGAGGTCAAGATATTTATTTTTGTACAGAATTACAAAAAAAGGCACAGTTCAGTTTTGGATGCTGATTATTTCCGTGTATACAATATTGTAATGTGACCTTCACTGTAGGATTTTATGAAGGCCAAAGGTCACGATTATGATTTATGCACACAATTCAAATTCAAAGACCCAATTTTTTTAAAAATACAGCCGATTTGGATCCAGCTTTTTTTATTCGATGCGTAAGGCATGCCTCTACAACACCATTTGCGGGAATCGTCAAATTACAAAAATTTACCATCATCTCAAACTATAAAAGAAGATGATAACTTGTGCAAAAACATTTTTAAAATTTAGAAGTAAAATTTTGTAATTTGACCATTCCTGCGAATAATGTTGTAGTGGCATGCGTTACGCAACAAATAAAAAATGTAGAACAAAATTAGCTGGGTTTTTAAAAAAATTGTGTCTTTTTACAAAATTTCTAGAATAGTTTGTGAAATTTTTTTAAATTTTGAAATTTTCAAACGTGATGTTATATTTACATTTGTTGCGCATCGATTACGAAGAACTTGATCCAAATCAGATGAGTTTTGTAAAATTAAGTATTTTTTTCAAAATTTTGAAAATAGTTTTCAAAATCTTAAAATTCCTGAAAGTGATGTTGTAGAGACAAGTGGTATGCACCTAAAAAATTTAAATCAAAATCGGTCCATAAACTACTGAGTAAGGTACGAATCCCCGAAAATACCCGGTTGTCCGTTAACTAGTATAATCGTGAGTTTTTCCCCAAAACCAAAACAGTTATATGTTACTGCAAGTACTATTTTCAAAATTTATACATTTCATGCAATTTCGTCAGCCAACTGTTGTTGCCTCTTCTGTCACTTCCTAAGTCTACTCTCAAGACAACTTAGGGATTGCCCTTTGTGAGATATGACAAAATTAAAAATTAATTTTAATATGTTTTCTGCACCCCTCTGCTGGTAATTTGTTTTTGAACTGTAGATAAGACTAAGGGCTATATTTAAGCGCAGTGTAAGTCAGGAGGCAGGTGACCGGTGGGAACGATTCCACTGACCGATGCTCCGGTCAGTAAAATCAAAAAATG
>JAQFZE010005710.1:0-10090 GCA_034695245.1 Dicyrtomina saundersi
ATAAACGGTGGGCCGTTTCGCCCGTTACTTCTTTCAGCCGATTTGAGCGTCTATCAACATCTACCTACATAGAAATACAAAACGCTTCCCGCCTCCTAAAATTTTATTTTATTTACTATGCACCTCTAAACTAGTCTATACACACTCTCTATATAATACCGCTTCATTTATCCCCTTGCAGTCGATGTTGCTAATAATACTTTAAAATTTTTAAATAATAAATCGTCACTGATGTTTACGCAATGCATTATGCATGGAAAGTAGCCACATACCCTTGCCTATATATCACATAAATGATGATGCTCCTGCAAATTGAAAACAAAGTATGTAGGGAAAAATATATTTTAAGACTTGGATGTCAAAATATAATAATAGTGGAGAATCAAAACGTAATATGATTTGCCAGACCCGTAAATTCCTTTATTACTACTGCCTTTACAAGCTAAAATCCATATTATATTCTATATTATATATTTGGCAGATGATGTTTTGACAGCATTGTATGATCTAAGGATTTGGAAATTGTTGTTGTTGAGCTTCTTGTTTGTGCGTATCTTAATTATGTAAACCGAGTAAAATGCAAAACGCATGAGTTCGTCCACTTTTTCTGTTCTATGCGTTAACGAACTGTAGTCTGTAGTTTCCATTTAATTTGCAATAGAGCAATCGTCTATGTGATTACTACATGCTATGAGAGTGTACAGTGTGAAGAATGTTAATTTTACATTGATTTTTTTAGGGTGTAGTCACAAATTGGATATCAAGTAAACATAACATGGGAATGGCATTTAATCGTACCATGTGGGATAATATGAAAAGATGTGCACCCACTTTTTGTGAGTATGATGATTACAATTGGGATTGGAGCTTACTTCAGGTTTCTTATACCTGCCTTCATAAACCCATGACTGTTTTCTATGCTAAGGCGCCCAGAATTTTTCACATTGGAGATTGGTAAGGTCATTTGATTTAACTAGATTGTTACATATTTATTTAATATTTTGCGTGTCAATCTATCAACTTTTCAGTCGCTTTTTTATTGAGTTTTCAGCTTTTGTAATAGTAATGATGAAGATAGTTTCATAAGAAAAAGTAATTTTGACAGCCTTTTGAAGTTTGATGATTATCTTTTGCTATTTTACTATTAGTGTTTTCGTTTTCAACTTTAAAGTATTAAACTCTTCAAACTCACTTCTGTGCTTATCATATCTACGAAAAAGTTGAAGTGGATTGTATTATGTACGTAGATATTAAGTCAGGAAAATGTTAGAGGTATCAATACAATCAATATTTTATTGAAAGAACAAATATGAGGCTTCTGTGCAGTTTTTTATACTATTTCATGGTCCAATATTTGTATGTGCGTTGTAATTTTATTCAGAATTATATATGATATATACATTTTTGCATGACGTGAAGTAGGTACTTTACAGTAAATGTAATATAAGCAGGCACCTACTTATACACACATAATTTATCAACGTTATAAGTTCGAGTATTAAACTGATGGACATGAATTTTCATATTTTATATTAAATGAGGTTATTTTTAGTGAATAGTTTTCCCACAATTGTCTATACACAATAGAAAACAGTTGAAAACGGAGTGTATTGTAGACTGGTTTTAAATTGGTGGAAAGTGTTTTTTACAATTATTTTTATTATGTAGGAAATATACATAAAAAAGCTTTTCACCACTTTCGTTTTATTTTCAGCGGGATGCATTACAAGCAAAAGAAATGTAATCCTCATACGGCAGCCAAAGCCATCGACGCAGGTGTGAAAACACATCATGCTTTACTTTTTCCGGACAAGCTAACGATCGAAGTTCGTCATGGAAAAAATATGCGACTCAAGAAGGGCAACGGTGGCTGGGGCGATATACGTGACAAGCAGTTATGCCTCTCATTCTCAAAGCCAGGAACCCAATGGAGTGCTTCCTCTACATAGTAGTTAAATAGGAAAGGATGAATTTTTAAAGAAACTATTCCTAGTTTCCTGAGCCGGAGTTCTACGTAGATAGAGAGAATTGATATTATTTATTTGCAGGAAGGATACTATAATTATCAGTGTCGCTTAAAAATATCGACTTCTTCGTCCTCACCAGACGAGGACGGAAGAATGAGTCTCTTTCTCAATGTTGATGAGTTATTGTATACGTACATATGGATATCTATATTTTGAAACCATGCATTTAATGACATGAAGTATTGTTAAGGCAGTTAATGAACGTTGATACATTTAACGAGAATGTAAGTCTTCGGATTTCTGAAGAATTCGTGCTACTTCCAAATAATTATATTCGAATCGATTGAACGATCATGATGCGCTTTTACATTTAGGATCAGCAAAATGGATTAGTTGAGTTTAGATAAGTATAAGGCTGGTGCTGTATTCATAACGTTGATTTTATAACTGAATGCTTCTACAAGGAGTGGTGGAAGACATCATATTATATGTGGTGATAATTCCTATATGTATAGTGCGGTTGGCAGATTAACTATGTGACAATTAAGTGTGTCAGCTGAATTGTTAGTTTGTATCGAAATAATGATGAGTGAGTAACTTTTTATTTGCTGTAGAGATGTAAATATCCCTTTCCTTAAAATGTGTAAACACCAATTATGTTATTGTTGAGTCGCTTTTATTTAGACAATCTTTCGTGCAATTTTGTATGCCTGTAGCTATAAGAAGTCTTACATTCTGATCTACTGATTGCGTAAATTAGTTTATTTAGCTTAGTACTAATGTAGTAAGTAGTGTGAATAGATTTTTTGCATAAAGATTGTACACATTTTGATATTTGTGGAAGAGGTGCTAATTCAGGAACTTCTGTCATTATCCATTTGGTTAAGTATATTTATAGCGCGAATAGAGTTAACTTTGAATCTCCTAGTAAATCGTAAAATACTTATTATTGAGTGTAATTTATAGTTTGTTACTTACTTTAATGGTTCGAAATATTTTGGTCTTTTGGTACGAATTGTTTTTGAGTACTTGCATTTAAAAAATTTATTTATTACGAACTGCTCTTGTGAGAGACAATCGACTTTCCAGTAACATGAAAATGAGAAGTTGTTGTTCAGACCCCAAGGGCAAAAAACTTCATTTTCAGGTGATATTCAATGCGCAAAAAAAATGTTAATGCAGTAAGTAAGTACCTACTGTAAAACTGTTTCACTTAATGTGATTCTCAAAGAGTCTATATTTCCTTCCATTAACGTCTCTGTTATCTCAGTGATATTTACTGTATGTTTCTACCTTTTCTTATGTTCAAATTTTTAGGTGATATAATTTTTAATTTTTTTTAAATGTGAAGTGTGTGTAAGGAGATACAATTTAAGGTGATTAAAATAAATAAGGACAGGGATATCATCTGTAAATCCGTCTGTAGTTTCAGAGTATTCAGTGAATTACAAAATTAATATATTTTGAATTGTAGTTTGCTCACAGATTAAAATGTATTTAGCTATTTAAAATTGGTCTCAACAGTAGAAGAAAGAAACAATTTCCCCTCGTAACAGTCCAGTTTATCTTTGGTACACTTATGTGAGTAAGTAGTCCGTTCTGTGGTTTAATGTATACTTACTGTGAATTAATATGAATGTGAGCAGATGTCACATGATGATTGCATTTTGTACTGTAAATTGTTAACTTAAATTGCATTTATACTATGAGTAGATTAACGTAATTATAGATATTAAATGGCAATGTTTTTAATTGGCCGTGATTTCCGGCGAACGAGAAGATAAAAGTCCAGATCCAAACTTTGGTAAACTTACAGATGGGAAGTGATTTGAATTGCTCATAATAATTATCAAATGAATCACAAGTGATGTTAGTTGGACTTGTGATTGTGATATATAAACTTTGGAAGTGGCCAAGTCTTTTCACGTGTAAATCGATAAGAATTTTATAAGAAATTATTATTATATAAAATGTACTTACGAATACGAAGTTAAAAAAATGTACTTTTGAATTTGTTGTAACGAGAAATACAGATTACGGAACTATCGGTAGCAGAAGTTTTTATTTGCTACGGGGACGATGAAGCCTTAATGTAGTGAAAATAATACTTTTCAAACTGCTTTCACTTTTGGTTTTTGATTGTTTGTAAGAATGTGAATGCATAGAAATAAATGCATTAATTATTATTAGTACTTAAAGCTGCATTCACTGCGAAAATGCATCTGTGTACTTAGAGTTACTAGAATTATATTTAATTTGCTGTTATTTTTAAGCCATCTCGAATAATTAATTATGAAAGAGCATTTTAGTAATTAGCAGTGGTGATGAGTGTTAGTGCAGTCTAAATGCACACAAACATGAAAAAAGAACATAATATTTTTTTATTGGATTAAATAGAATGTCCTAAGTCGCTGAAGTCTAAATTGAAATTATTATATTATAGTACTTAAATATAAAATTCACTACATTATGTAATATCAACCGATTGTAGAATATGAACGTGTATGCGTCCGCTGTCAACATGTATAAATTTAGTAGGTATCTATAATAGAGAATCAGACAAGAAGTACTGCGTGAATCTTGCATGTATTCCATAAATATATTATAATGCTAGAAGTATAAAAATATGTTAACCACATTTCTAGTACTTGGGCTTGCGGGCTCTCATGGTATGGTCTTCCTTGTATTAGTTACTTCTATAAAATCAGGCTTGCATTGACTATATACGCTATTCAACGTAGCTACACGACCACAACAGTTAATTAATATAAAAAATCATTCGTTTTAGTTAGCGAGCGTGTTAAATCACTGGAATTGTACTAAACAAATGATAATGAGCTTGTTGTTAAAATTTTTGCTAAAATTACAAACAATATAATATAGAAAGAATGTCTCACTCGTACTCAGGTTAAAAAGCTATTGTCCAGGTCGCACATAATTTTGCCAGGATTCTAGAATTAATATTTAAATGAATTCTTACAAATTTTAAAAAAAAGTGTAATATTTGTAGAGCAAAATTTTAATTATTAATGAAAAATATTATGAAAATAAAACTCAGGTCTATAATACTATATAACTCTGTTGTTAATCTATAAATTCGGGTTACTATATTGTTGCACGAATGTACTGGCGACTGCTAAAATCTCTATTTAAAATAGTAATTTAAACTTATAGTATATTCTTGGTCGGTAAATTACCAGAGACGATATAACACACGCTGTAGTTGTAGGGCTAGTTATATAGAATAAAATCGGTTGTCGTGTCTTACTACAAAATAGTTAATTGCAAACCAGTGTGAGTCTTAATTGTGAAATTGTGATTTATTGTCAGCAGTTTAATGTATAACATCACGATATTTGTTCTTTGTTCAGTGAATTTAAAATTATCTGGCATTTAAACGAATCCAAAAGGATGTGTACTTAAACTGTAGAGTACTAGTCAAACTTTTGTTCTTCAATAAAAAAAACGTACAAGATGGTGTTTCAGCATACAGAAAATCCTGTTTTTTATTATTCCTTTCATTCCATGCATGCACGGAAACGAAATGCGGGTGCTGTTCAATCATTATGCGTATGAGTTGCGGAATCCTTTGTTGTTCATATTAACATTATACGCGTGCCGTCGTTGTCGTTGAAAGTAAGGTGTACAATTCCTATGTAATTATATCAACTATATAGTTGAGATAGACTATATAAAGTGACTGGTGTGTTTTTTTACTTTCCTATGAAAGGCAAGATTTTTCAAACGTGACAGATCACACCGTATCACACTATAATGTGATCACTCAGACTACTGCAAGCAACCGTTTAATTCTGCCAGAGTCGATGCTCCGCTGGACTTGAAAAAAAACTAAAGGAGACGGAGGCCAGCGGTGTGTAGTACTGTGTGTGTATTGATGTTCTTATGATTTTTTATTTATTTCCGTTTTGGTCATTGGTTCAGATTTTCTGTTTCATCCCAGTCAGGCCTGATTCATTGGACCGGGACAAACGGCAGGGACAAAAGTAATGCGTTGTGATCAAATTGAATGTTTTACAGGATCATATATTTTTATTTTTGTAACTTATTATTATTGTTGTACGAATTCGCGTCTTTCAGTTCAGAGAATTCCAGAAAACAATTTTGAACAATCGTTGTACCAAAAATGTTTACAATTTCGTATGTATTTTACAATTTTAAATTTAATTATGTCAAAATTTATGCTTCGTCATTTTACAAAATAACTTGGTATGCCTACACGTGCATACATCAATAATTATAATTATCGTACGTACCGCAGTATTTATTTATACAAAGCTTTAAACTCCCAACAAGTATCAATATTGTAAATTAATTTGACTACGCTGCATTTTTATACGTGTCCTTGGAATTCCAACCCAATTAATTCAGAGTAACCAATCGGATAAATATCGCCGATTTCTGCGTCCACCCAAATGAAATTTTTTTCTATTTCCATACTCCAATGATTGAAATGAATTAACAGCATGTGCTCCGCAACTGCAAAGATTGTAGCCGGCCCACAGAATGCTAGTTGGGTAATGTCAATGGCTTCTAGTACCATGCCCGCTTGAAAACGGTGGGGAAGACGCTAAGAATTACATATTAATTATGAATATTAAAATTATGTTTTCGGCAAAAACCAACTTACATTTACAAAAAAAACTGGAAATAAACCGGGAAATTATACCTTGGGGAGTAATTCAAGATGAAGAAATTCCCGACCCCACAAGGTCCCTGCCATATGATTTTCACATTCTATTCGCCATTTATTTGACCACCCAATTGGGAAAATGTAAGGACTTGTTATATGACAGCAAAATTTGGTACGATCTGTATAGAGAGTGTCGCAAGTTTCTGTAATAAAATAACCGAGTTCCAGAACCTTAACAATTCGTGCCCCAACAATCTTATGAGGGTAGTCGGGATGACGAGTTTCCAAGCACATTCCTTCTCTAATTTGCAATTCAGGTGGGTAGCTTGGGAAATTGTCTTGTGGTAAAGGAGGAAATGAGAGTCCTTGAGCGAGACCAACCAGCTCTTGCCCTATAGCTTTGCTCCATCCCAGTTGATGTACAAGAGCAGATTTGGCTGTAAACCAATTGCCACCCTCTTCTTTGGTTGTGTCCAGATACTGAACGTGAATGCGATCACCACACATGGCTGTTATCCTTCCAACTCTATTACGAGTCCAATCTGCATAATCAACTACTTCCACAGGTAGTGCCGGGTTGAACTTAGTCATAGACGATATTTCTTTACTGTATTTGGTCACATGATCCGCAATCAGCGTTGGTTTGCCCTCGGTAAAAATCTCAAGTTTCTCTAAATAATCAGGATGGATTGTTGCAGTGGCTATAAAAGACAGGAGAAACGTACAGGTTCAAATACTTCATTAAGCAGAGATTTAAAATTAAATGAATAACTTGTCTAACAGTAGAAATAAACTGGGATAAGTTACATCTAAACCGTACCTTTCCCGGGATATACAATTTTCCCATTCTCCTTGCACCAACCCAACGGGTGTGGGACGTTGCTGAGAAAACTCACCCAGCTCACCTGACTTGGTGTCGTGCCGAATCTCTCGAAATCAACCAATGCGAAATAACCTTTGGATATCAATACAAACAAGTAAATATCCACACAATTTTGTATGGGCTGCAGCCAAATTATGTATTGTTATTATATACCAATATTTGACATCGATTTCGTATGATTACGTTGGTACTCTGTTAGAATTCCATTACTTCATGGTTGCCATCTTGGAACATCATTTTTAGAGAAATTATAGTCAATTTTATAATGCAACTTGAATTAGATAATAAAAATCAGAAGCGGATCCAGAAATGCTTTATGGAGGGGGCTATAATGCCTTCATGGGCCTAACAATTATTAAGCGGTCATCTTGGAAAATGCCGGCTCCTAACTCCACAATGGTAAAAAATTTCCTTATGAACCGAGGGGGCTGAAGCACCTTAGACCCCCTTGGATCCGCCTCTGACAAAAATTAATTGACTGTGCTGTGGCTTTATAAAATTGTTCATCCGAATCCGAATGCTCTCCCGATTTAAGGAATTAAAATTAATACACTGAGACTATGGTTCGTTTTACGTGCTCAAAGATAAATAGGTATCACAATTAGTTGTTAGAAATAGCAAACGTTACCGCACCTGCAAAATAAACAACGGTAGCAACCCAAAAAGCGTCGGCCATGTCCTCAGCAAAAGGATTTCTGAGTTCAATTACAATGCCCGGAACAGCCACCTCATTCCATATACTTCCTCCAGGCACCTGCAACCAATCATCAGCATCATCTCAGAGTGTATAAATTAGCAGTAAGAAAGAATAAGGAAAATGGTTCCACTTCAGTGCTTATATTAAAATCCGAATTAGAAAGCAGCAGCGTAACAAGCAGTAAATGTGACGGATATCACGAATACGAATTTCACTGACTTATACTGCCTGTACAATCATGACGGAAATTTTATAATCGCTTTAAAAATGTATCAGTAGGAAACAATGAAGATTATATGTCTACACTACTAAATGTATTATAATTAAAATAAGTTTTAGCTCACGAAAAAATCGAATCAATTCTGCTGCTTTATTTATTAAAAATGATTGAGCGTAGGTTATTAAAGATCGATTATTTTAATAACTGAAAAATACTGACTAGACCAGGGTCAATTAATTGTCAATATTTTTATATGTCAAAGCTAAAGTTTCCAAAACTGCCACGTAAACGGGTATCAAATGTGTATAGTGTATTGAATTAATAGAAAAAAATGCAGATTTTTACGCAATGAAAGAATGAGACAGGTGGTATCTTTGTTAAATTTTCTACAGACTCCAGATAAGTATCCCATGTGAGAGTGCGGCCATTATTCCGCATGTAAGTAACAGGGCCATGATTTGAGTCTTCTTCGTCGTCAGCACTCGAACCAGTAGAGCTGACATTCGCTGGGCTTCCACGTCTTTTAACATTGGGAATTTTTGTTTTCAACCGAGAACTATAACGTAAACTTCGCTTTTTCCTACCCATTGAAATTAGAGTATTTTATTAGAAACTCCAATTTTCGACAATTCAGAAATCAAACCGTTGATAGTTAATTCAAAAAGAAACCATTGCCTCGGAGTCGAGTCCTCAGACTGGGCGATTTTAAATATTCGATCACAGAATTATAAGTCTGTCCATTTGAATTTACCACTGCCAGAGGCTCCATTATATTTTTAATCGTTTGCATACTCGGAATTTAAATTCTCTTATAGACACCCAGCTCATAGTAATTCATTCTCACTTATGCAAGACAAACGAGATGTCAAACCCGACTCACCTGACCATTCAGGGCTGAAAAATTTAACATAATACCAAAATTGTGCATCTGTGGTTAAGTTTCCACCTATAGATAGTAGATGACATTAACATGAATATTTATAATTTGAGTTTTTGTGACTAGTTCAGATGAAAAACATCCATTGTATTTTATTAGTCAGAGAACTGAATCAACAGTCAACTTTAAAGTTGTTAGCTAAACAAAATCTTAACTTAAAATATTGTTGATTACAGATAGTAATGTTTTAATTTGTTCTTTTCTTTCTTATCTTTAGCTTTCGTTTCTTGTCTTATCAACTATTGCGTACGTCAAATATAAGGGGGTACCTACGTTTCAACGACAAGCTATCGGGAAAATGGAAAAGACGCATTTTCAAACAGTTACCTATAATATAATATAACAAAGTAAAGTAAAAACTATTACTTAAAATTAAATACTATATTAGGATTTGGGATTGCTTTGTCTACCCCCTACACCGCTTACAAGTTAGTTCCATTAAAATAGTAATTATACATACATATATCATTATTGCTATTATAATAACTATCTGCTATATAATTATATCGTACGTACATGTACGTAATATATGGATGGGGTTTTCAACAAAGCAAAGCTTTCACAGTTGCACCCAAAAGAAAGTATTAGAATAAATACTACAAAACAAACACCCATTAAACACCATGAATCAACATACTGAGATGGATTTGGATTGGTTATATTATATTCTACTGTATTTGGTGTTATTTGCGTTATTAAATTACTATTTTAATACTTTAATAAGAATTACCATAT
>JAQFZE010005711.1:0-10090 GCA_034695245.1 Dicyrtomina saundersi
AATGTCCGGGTAGCAAATGTCCGGGTAGCAAATGTCCGTTTACCAAGACATCAGAGGATGCGTCTATAATAGAAAACGTACGTTGTAATATTGTACACATATGTTATTTCAAGTATTATTTTAACTGTCATTATAATAAATTCGCATTAGTTATGATCCCTTAATACTCTATGGCGTTAGTATTAATTAACTGTCCTCACCTTGTGTGATAAATTGCTCAAGTTCTTCCTTTGTATGACAGAGAATAAAAGGAGCCTGACTATGAATCAACATAGAGCTAATAATCCTTTCCACGGAAGGCTTCATTTTGAAAAAAATGAGTGTGTAACCTTGCTCGTTCAGATTGTTCACCATGTTATTCATTGCCTGGGAAGAAAAAAAAAACAGTTAATAAAAATTAAATGAACACAACCAAAACATTGCAATTTATAAACTCTAAAAATTTTGAAGAGAAAGTAATACTGGAGACTATTTGTCGTCATACCTCAGCCGCTGTAAAGTCAGCAAATTGAATATGATGGCAATCAACAACAATCGGAATTTTATCAACACCCCATCGCTTTGTCGTTTTGCTAATTTCATACGTTGTGTAGTCAACAGAGGGGAATGTTAGGGAACGATCCAAGTCAATCAGAATGTAAGGGATCCCAGATGCTGTCTGCACTACATAATTATTCAAGTATTATTTAAATGCAGGTAATTACATATAATGCAAGCTTTAATAATAAGTCATTATTTATAGCGGATTATAGTTATATTATTTTGATTTAAATGTATTGAAATATAAATGAATTAAATCTAAATATATATGTAGCATAATATGTGTGTGGCGTTCGTGAAGCACGATTTATTAACTATCTATAGTTAAAACATAATAATGTTACATACTTCGCCCTTAGTAATTTTGACGCGGGGCCGTGCAGCATAGTAGAGAAGAAAGGCCGTGCTAATTACCAGACCAGTTAAAATCCCGTATTCCAAACCAACAAATAAAGTTGCTAAGAAAGTACCGGCCCATGGGATCATGTCCATTCCTGAAAATCAAAGAGCATATATATACTACCAGTTTTTAGTTGCATGTGAGTTTAGTTTTCTTAAAACAAGCACATAAAATTTTACTTTTGCACCGCCACATTGGAATAACGATTTGCCAGTCCACCATAAAAATCACAGAGGTAACAATGACGGATGCAAGACTTGCATTTGGAATAAAGTAGAAATATGGTGTGAGAAATTCGAGTGCAAGTAAAACTATCACTCCCACATATAAACCCCCTGAAAAAAACCCACATTATTATAGTTCAAAAAATCAAAATATCCAAAAAGTCATATTTTATTTTGTTAATTTGAAGATGATTTAAGGATGTGTAACTATAATTACCCAAAGGTGTCTCAACCCCACTCATAGCATTCACAGTCGTCCTTGAAAAGCTTCCCCCGACAGGCATCGAACTAAAAAAGCATTAAACTAAATTTGTGATCCCGATACACAGTATCTCTTGAGAAGCATCTACACGAGTTGTCCCAGCAAATGAAATCCATCTCTACAATAATAGTTGGTTTTCATCATTGCTTCTGCCTATGAAGTTTCAATTTTGAGTAGTTTTCAAAAAACCGCACAGGTCACCAACCACCATATCAATAGCTGATATATGTGTATTATGGCGTGCGCCCATATTGTGCGGTGCGGACTGCATCCATACCCTCCCCCCTCCCGTACATGTATATACGTACTAAATCCAAAATTCAAAATTTAATGCGAAACGGGGTAACCAGAATTCAGAAAACAACGACCTTTGGTCTCTAGGATAATTTTAAAATTCGTCAAACTGAATAATTTAAGACTAGTACTCTGACTAATAGACAGCTTATTTGGTCATAGTCGCGAATTTTGAATTTATATTTTTTTTATGTTAGACATACATAGGTAAAGCCCAGTGGTGAAAATATTTTGTCACCGAATCCCCCCACATGGGGTATGTGATTTTTTTAAGTGGTGAAAAGCGACGTTTTGGGACGATTTGGTCATGCTGTAACTTTTGCAATTATGCACGGATTTTAGTAAAACTTGGTACTCACGTTCTTTGTACTAAAATATTAGGGCGTTTTGGAGAAAAAATGAAAATTTTAAAAATTAACCGAAAAAACGAATTTTGAAAGTTCAAATTTTGAAAAAATTCAAAATCCGTATTTTTGCTTAAATATTTTCCACAGTAATTTTAATTGATGTAAAAGCTTATTCTAAAACTTTTTTGTGTCTATAAATTTTTTAGTTTAGCGACTCCGAACATAAAAAACAATTAAAGTACCTATTAAATAGTATACATAGAATATATAGAAGTACTTAATATAGAACCATTGAGTTTAAAACTCAATGGTTCTATACAAAGAATGTAAAGCACTATGTAATCAGTACTTTAATTGTTTTTCATGTTCGGAGTCGCTAAACTAAAAAATTTATAGACACAAAAAAGTTTTAGAATAAGCTTTTACATCAATTAAAATTACTGTGGAAAATATTTAAGCAAAAATACGGATTTTGAATTTTTTCAAAATTTGAACTTTCAAAATTCGTTTTTTCGGTTAATTTTTTAAATTTTCATTTTCCCTCCAAAACGCCCTAATATTTTAGTACAAAGAACGTGCATACTAAGTTTTAGCAAAATCTGTACATAACTGCAGTAGTTACAGCATGCCCAAATCGTCCCAAAACGTCGTTTTTTACCCCTTAAAAAAATCGCTTACCCCATGTGGGGGGATTCAGTGACAAAATATTGTCACCACTGGCCTTTACTTATGATTTTCAACCTAAAAAAATTGTATTTCAAAAATTCGTGACTATGAAGAAATAAGCTATTAGTCTGAGTACTAGTCTTAAATGCTAATAATAGATCCCCATTCTAAACTCAGTTTTCAACTCCGTACAGTGTCCATAATACCAACACACTTGTCAGTTTACAGCCGACGGATTCTAGGTCATCGAAGGATGACCAGCTAAAAAGCACATTGTTAAATTATGCAGCAACAAAGCCCGGGTTAAACGAGACGCAAGGTGATTTCAAATTTCAAACCTCACCATGAACAGTATTTGTGAGGTATGCTTGCTGCAGCCGCTACGTTATTAACGAAATTTTGATTTTAAATCGTTACTTTCAAAAGCTATAATAGTCTTACTAAAATAAAATTATGACTTATTAATTTTAGCCGATATTAATGTGTGTGTATTCACATTCACATACATACTTCAAAATTACCTCCTAGTGCTTGTAAGCGCCAATTGGCCAAGACCAACCATTAGTTCCATAGTCCAATGCTAGGCAGGTAGGGAAAGATGACAAATACTGAGACTGATGATGATTATGTAGTATGTAGCATTGTGCTAAGAAGGGAATAGATTCCACAACACTCGCTCCCACAGGTTCTCTCCAGATCTTCCAGACAGCATCGGCCATCTGACAGAAAAAAAGTGAGACCCACGAGAGAAAATAATCTGAAAATAATAATACACGCGATCCTTCAATCTGATGCTTATTGACCAAGAGATGGATCAAAAAAAAGACGCTGCCCTGCGGCAAAGATGCATCTCGAGGAAAAAGAAGCGAGGAAGGAAGGAGAGCGAAGCGTGCTTAGGCAGTGGGGATTTGGCTTTCAGCGAGAACTCAAATTGGAAAATCGGCTTCAAGGAGAACCCAACTCCACGATCGACTCCTCGAAAAGAGAGGGATTCAGATTCATCTCGATTATTTTCCTTTTTCCTAAAATTCTCTTCAGCTTTTGAAATGAAGCATACTCATCGGAAGGGAAGGGAAAATATGGAAACTCCAAAGGGGATAAGACGTTTACAAGGGGATTGCTTCGAGAACGTCTGTTGGTGCCATCGTAAATCTAAAGAAAATAGAAAAAGTCAGTGTAGTGATAACTTTTACATATTAATATTTCTGTGCCTCGTGGTTTTCATATTCGCCGTTCCCCTCTATGAGTTCGCGTTAAGTTTACAATTATAATTATTCGAGGTCAATAGACCATTGATCAAGAATGTAAAAGTCAAAAATTATTATTCGTGAATTACCTGTACTTCATTTGGATCTGGATTCGGAAACTATAAGCACTGCTATAGCAGTGCGCGTAAGAAATCATTGTAAAATATCATTATAAAAATATGTGTGGACGAAAACCTAAACAAGAAAAACAAAAATATTATAAATCAATTCTTGAATCATTAAATCTGTAGCTCCCGGTCTTCTGCCGTATGGAGAAAATCGTATTATTTCAGTTTGAATTATATTTACCTTTGCTTTCGAATTAATATAAAATTAACTTTAAAAATTTACCTTTCTTCTTCGATCGTACGTGTTTTCATTGAATTGGCCAAATTGTTCTCAATTCTCATCCTCTGGCATTCCTAAATATAAAAATAATATAAAAGTCATTGAGTTAGTTTAAAGCATAAAATTTGATTGACATAAAACAAAAGACGTCGGGTGTAGTTCTTCGGGACTCCCCGCACGTAATTATAGGGATCTGACTCCGTTCATAAAATTATGGAAAAAGTATAAAAATAACAAGCAAAATTGAAGGGAGAGCGAGGAAGCGAACCCGCAACTCGGGCTAACATTTTAGGGTTCGCCTTTCTTTCCTATCTTGATGGTTGGTCTTGACTTCGGACTGCATTTCTCTGCACTAAGTTTGTCCACCGTCAAGCTGCTCTCCCCAACTATCCTCATCGGCAAAATAAATAAATATGTATAATATAAATATTCTAAACTAAAATAAAAATATGAATTTAAAATTTACCTAATTAGGCATCAAAATTCAAGACATGTGGCTGTCCTGGAGCAAGGGACTTGACACTGCGGCTGTCTGGGGGCTGAGGCTCCAGGTTAATCAGACACGCGCACTATTGTCCACCCTTCGTCTCCAGGATAGGCGTGATTGCTGGAGCTTGCACCTTCGGCATCACGCCACATGTCCTCCTGAAATAAATGAATAAATAAATATAAATCTAAAACTAAAATTAAACATTTACCTGATTGGCCATGCAAAATTAAGGACTGAGCAAATTGCTGGAACAGTAAAGCCGGAAATGAAAGGTAATTGTCACTTGGAATGCTCGGCAACCCAAGCACTTGTTCCAGTCCTTTGACTTTCCTATCCGGCGAGGCTGGAGTTGTGGGCGACCAGGCCCACAACCTTCACGCTGCTCTGTCCTTCTGTAAAAGTAAATAAAATTGAATAGACTCAAATAAAATATAATATTAATTTAAATAAAATTCAAAATTCAAGGCAAAGGCGTTGCGTTGTGCTTGAGGACTGGGAGAGGGAGGTCGTTGCCATTTGGAACGCTCAGCAAATCAAGGACCAGTTCCTGTTCTCTGTCCGTCACGCTCAACAGCATTGGATTCAAGGGCAGCCAGACCCTCGACCATTGCGCCGCCTTGCCCTCCTAAAATTAAAATAAAAACTAAATCTAAATAAACCTAACTTTTCATTCAAATTGGCAAACAAGAATAATTGGCAAAATTTCCGTGGCAGACCGAATTTCCGGGGAGCCTTGGTTGGTTCGTCGTCGGTCCCAATGCTCCGTTAGCTCCGCACCGTCGACGGATACCTACCTTTCCCCGGATCTTCGGAAGCTCGTGGTGGCGAAGCCGGAAAATTTGATAGTTTCCTCAACGCCCCGGCCTCTGCCACCGAGCTACTTGCCACTGGAAATCCTACGAGTAAAATTTAACCTCAAATAGTGAGGAAACATAAACTAAGCATAAATTAATGGCTTAAAATGAAATAAACTAAACTTACAATTATAGCCATATCCGAGATCTTGGCAGTCTGCAGCAGCCGAGCTTCTCCCCCTTTCATGGGTCTCCGGCCCCCTCCGGAGTGGTGGACACCCACCTTCATAAACTATATCTTCCGTCTGACACTATCTAATTTATGAATAAAAATAAGGTTATGGGTGGAAAAATATGAAAGCATAAATTCATCAATAAATTCGGAGATAAATCCCAAAGCGATGACATGAGGAGGTAAGGTAAACTCAGGGATGGCCTCCCACCCGCTCTCCGAAGCGGGGGAGAATACCATTCTTGTTTTAGTGCTGACCACTCGTCACTCACGTTCTGCTCCCAAAATGAATACTCGTTGAGGACGTTCCGATCACTTCATTTCCCTAAGCTATATATTATGACTATAATAATAATATTCTTTTACATAATCGTATATTCTACTAAAGAGAGAAAAAATGATTTAATTTCCAGTCCATTTCAATTTTCATCCATCCATTATATATAATATAAAGTAAAACAGGAAAAAAGTTCAGAAAAAATATCATTACCTATATTTAAATCCCATCATCTTTGCTAAAATAAAATAAAAAGACTAACAAAATTGCTATGAGCTTTGACTTTCCTTTGGTTGACTGAGACTGACTAAGTCTGTAGCTTCTATACTAATAGAATATAATAGCAATGACAAAAAATATGTAATATGTCATTTGGAATACAAAGAGAGAGAGAGAGAGAGAAAAAGATGGAAAAAATCTGAGGAAGATGCGTAATGAACCGTAAAAGCATTATTGTAATAAGCTTATGAAATTCTATGAAGTTGATTGTGAGAAAAAGGAAAAAGTTAATCTATCACAGCCAAGCCATTTTTCGCTTTCGCAGTTCAGTTTATAGGAAAGCGCAACGAACGCTAGGTATAGTATGGGTTCACATTGAGTGACTCAATGCCCCGGATAGTCTTTCTTACGTTATTATGTGCTTTTCCTAATAAAGAGATTATTTTTCTGTCTGGCTAACACAGAAAGCTTGAAATTGAAACCTTGATAGTGATGACGACATGGATGCTGTGGACTGTGCGGGTGTATGAACAGCAGATTACGTTGTTACAAATTACAAATTATTCACCTAGGGGATTTACCTATAGTATAGTTATTATAGAAATTTTAAAACACCCTCAATATATAACTGCACGTACCTACTACTTACTTAATATTTCTCAGTGTTGGCCAATACCAAAATTAAAAATATTTGTAATATAACGTGTTATAAAATTAATTTCACAACACGATCAAAGATAACTGAGTTACCATTCTAAAGTGAGCTACAAGACTAAGCTCGCATAATAAATGAAAAGTTTTATGTCTAACTTACCCCGCACTAACGCATAGCCGAGTAAGACTTTGATGATATTGGTCGCCATTTCGCCATATGTGTGGAGAGTGCAGCATTTAAGACCAACTTTCTCACGAAAAAGAGATCCGAGGCCAGTTTAAAGGGTATCGAACCCACGACAAAATTATACATTCGTAGCCCGGCAGAAAGCCTTCTAAATGCTGCGCCTTCCTGGTACCATAAGGCCACTAGAGCACCCTCAACAATGACAAGATTAGCTTAAATCTCATTATAACTTATGCGGGCCTCAATGGTAACATCCGACTCAAAGTACATATAGGGTTTTTAGTTAGTTGTTTAATTCATTTAAAGCACCTTGTTAAAATGAAACTATTTTAATTATTTGGACTGCAAATAATTAAATTGCCAATTATGCAACAAAACCATTTTATAACATCTTAATCTAAAGTTTTTGTCCTTTTCAAAAGCACTTTTGTACTTTTTCACAAGTCCACATATAAATGAAAATGTGCACCTTTGAGAAGGTCAAAATCGAATAGATATTTCACACGTTTCGCGTTTGGTCACGTCCACAATGATTATGATTGGTATGCAACGTAAGGAAGTACGTATCAAAAACGTATATGTATGCCTCATAATGACCGAAACAGGCTGATGAAGGTTCGTAGTTCGTAGTGGGGGAAATAAACTAATAATATTAATGGCAACAATTTCCATTCTTTTGTTTATTGAGCGGCCCTTTACTTACAGAAGTCCTTCCTTCTGAAAGCATTGTTAAATGCGCAAATAAAATCTCAGAATGATGAGGAAAAGAAAATAATAGAGCTTTCCCTTCTCTCCATAAAGTTACGGTTCTTGACTTTCGAAAAGTAGATGTCAAAGTGGAGTGTGTGAAGAAAACTTCAAGTCGAACAGAAAGTAATAGTTTACACACTCCGCTAAACTCCAAAAACTCTAGTTTCCTTATAACTTCAGACTCCGGGACCAGGGATAATAATATAATACAACACAATATTATATACAATACTACTATTATGACTCTTTTAGATCATTTTTATAGTAAATAAGAACTATACTCGTCTCATCCTAATCCCACCATGTTTTTTTCTCCATCACTTTCTTCCCGGCTATGTGTGCATGAAGCATTAAAAATCAATTCCAAAAAATGTTGAAGTTGAACTTCTTCACCAGTCCCAGAATCCGAGTCACACCCAGTATAGTACCAGCAGAAGACACAAAGTTCTATATCCACCAGCAGAAACTTGTAGGGTCCACGTATTTCATATTTAACCATAGAATTCTTGACCTGACACTTTAGATAAACCTTCAGATTGTTAAGATTTGCTTCTAGTGCTGGCAGGTGAAGAATTTTTGAAGCTAAATGTAACTAAAAGTTGAATAATTTACAATAGATCAAATTATTATTGTCCTTTATTATTGAGTTTTGTTCAGTTCACATTCATATTTGAAAATGAAACTAATTCAAAAGTATAACTTATGTGCTGCAATATGCAAACAATGAAATTTACCCGGGAACCAATTATTTCTATTTAGTATTTAGTAGATATTATGCAGGTGTTTGCAGATATGTTAACAGTATCTATGAAAACTATCAAATTGGTAACTACTTAACAATAAATAAGTCGAGCCATAGTGCATATAAAGATGGTTTTTAGTTATGTACGGTGGCCCAAAGGATGAATGGCTTTAAGACGATTCGGTCTAGCACATTTATAAAGTTTATAAAAAGCATACATTAATTGTTCATTTTATTATTTAATAGACCTTGATTATTCCATAACATTGTGGTCATGGTAAGAATATTAGACAAACTAGGTACACAGGCTAACCGGTTGAAACAAGATTCTAAATCGTCATTGCAACATTTAACAATAATATTCATGATTATAAACAAATAAAACAGTATAAGAAGTTACATGCACATCGTTACATAGTTGAGCATACAGGTTAAATAAATTACTACCATTTCAGATTACATCGCTCCCTTTCGTTTAAAATGAGAGTAATCAACATTTCAAAACATGATTTTTTGAAGTAATAAATATAGATTAGAAACTAATGCAAATTTTGTTCACACAATGTGGTGTTTGAGTTTCATTTCATCGTGATTGAACTGACAAGTATTAAAACAATTGAACAGACTATGTACATATTGCTCCAAAGCAGTGTAAAAGCACTAATCACGATTATTATCTTATTGTACTAAATCTTACAATTACATTGATACACAAAACACAATGAAATATGAAATATAAATTATAAAATAATGAGAGTGTTGACACTTGACTGCGAAAATAAAATAACGCAGTTACTTATGACAACTATTTCAATTAATGATACAATGTAAGCATTACAAATGATGAAATTATGGAAAAGGAGTATGTAATAATATGCAATATCACTAGCACTAACACTTAATCGCTAGCGCTAACAAAAACAATTCATAAAAAATGAACTTAAAGGTAAACATGATTCACAAAACTTTCAGACGAATACCTGTCATCAATATGGAAGCTTAAACTTATAAGACTAACTTTACCACACCGATTAGGATTAGGGTAACTTCATAAGCTATTGGAAAGCCCAGAACAGGTAGGTAACCAAACTGCATCAAAATGAGTTGTAATATGTAATAAGTAAGTGCAAGTTTGTCTATGCAAATTTTAGTGATGAAAGATTCCCGGGTATGGATATACGGGCATTTTGAGTAATTTCGGGGAATCGCGATTTTCTTGGGTATTTATGGACGGATTCTGGTGAACTTTTTTAGCGCAATAGTCAGATCTCCAGTCGTTTTTTTGGAAATTTTAAAATTTCAAAATTTTGAAAAAAACTTTATATGTTTGAGCCCACACAAAAAGATTAAAACGACATACATATGCACATAACTCAATTGTTTATAGTGTAGTTTTTAACGGTCTTTCTTATAGATG
>JAQFZE010005712.1:0-10090 GCA_034695245.1 Dicyrtomina saundersi
TGGCCCACCCTAAACGTGGGCGGCGTCCTTCTTGCGCAACCCCAATGCGTACAACTTACATTAGAATTGCACCAGGAAAACACACTAGTCAACAGTTCCAGAACCCAATGCACCAACCAAATGCACCACCCAAATTCACCAACCAAATACACCAGCCAAATGCACCAACCAAATGCACCAGCCAAATGCACCAACCAAATAGACGAGCCAAATGCACCAACTAAATACACCAGCCAAATGCACCAGCCAAATGGACGAGCCAAATGCAAAAATCAAATGTACCAGCAACTAACCGCGAAATAAGAGGGAATTTCGTTGTCAAGGTGAGTGAGTCTGATGCAACTCACGAATAATTTTGAAAATCCAATAAACTACTATGCAATGCAAACGAAGGGGTTATGCACAAATAATGTCCCATGAATATTAATTTACGTTTATACAAAGCTGTTTTGTGTCATCAATGCCCGCTCACACTCACTAGGACTAAATATGAAAACATTACCTAAAGATTTCATACAAAAGACATATATGCTTAACCAAGTATTTTACTAGTATGCATGCAGGGATCGTCAATAAATGACGTCATACAAATTTTACCATTTTAGGAATCCCCAGTCATTAGTTCAGAAATTATGTTGACATATATCCTCAACATAGGATTTTACAAGTATGCACGCAGGGATTGTCCATTATAGGCGTCGAGCAAATTTTATCATTTTAGGGATCCCCACCCTCATTTGTTCAGAAATTAGGTTGCCATATATCCTTAACATAGGATTTTACCAGTATGCATGCAGGGATCGTCGATAAATGTTGTCATACAAATTATAACATTTTAGAACTCCCTACTGTCATTAGTTCACAAATTAGGTTGACATATATCTTTAACATAGGATTTTACTGGTGTGCATGCAGGGATCGTCCATAAATGACGTCATACAAATGTTACCACTTTAGGGATTCCTATGCCATAATTTTCAAAATTACGTAAAAATATACCCTTAACCTTGGATTTTACAAGCGTACGTACAGGAATCGTTCATAAATGACGTTATTCAAATTTTACAATTTTGAAAATCTTCACTGTGATGAGTCTAGAAATTAGGTAGACGAATGTCCTCAACATAGGATTTTACTAGAGAACATATTTAGGTCGTTCATAAATGACTTTGTTTAAATGTTACTATTTTAAGTATCCTGCCTGTCATGAGTTTTAAAATTAGGTAAATAGGTACCAATATTAGGAAATGCATCCAGTATTCATACCGAGATCTTCCATAAATGACGTCACCTAAACATCACGATTTCAGGGATCCAATTGGCATTTGTCCAAAAATTAGGTAAACACATACTTAGAACGCAAGATTTTACAAAAATACATACGCGGATTGTTTATAAATTACGTTATCCAAGAACTATCATTTTAATAATACTCCTGTTATTTGTAACGACTTTATCAAATTAGAAATTCAAGTAGGAGAAGTAAAAGTGGAGTTAGGCGCTGTCGTAGCTTAGGCGTTGCTACAATAGGGCTCTACTTTTTTATTAAAGCAAATATTTGCTGTGAGCTCAGCATCTACTTCAGGCCCCCAGTCGACAAATCTGGCGCGAAGCGCCGGATTTTTTATCTTAGTCAGTGTTATTAATTACCAATATTTTGTAATTCATGTTAGCCAGTGTAATTAGGCTCCCGTGCACACATTATTAATGTAACAAGTGCTTTTACAAAATCAAACTGCTTCTCAAATTTTTCAAATCTGCAATACTGTGTGCGCAAAACTTGGAAGTTGCAAACGTTTAAGCAGTTTTGCAACCGTTATTTTTTAATTTAATATACCTATATGCGCACACGTAGATTAGTATTGTTTTAAAGGCATAAACGAATACCTAATATTGATGCTATACACAAAACTTGCAAGAACGGCTCATGAACTTGTTAAAAATCTAACATGTTAATATATATTAACAGGTCAAGTTTCATTGTCGTGTAAAACGGTGCCGGGGTGTGCTAGATTGTTTTTGTGCAGCTTGTATAATGCCTTGTGTTTCACTTTACTGAAGATAGGTCTGTGATGCTTACAAAAAACACCAACTCAGCCGAAGCTATAAAAACTTGTTAAACTTTAGTGTGCTGAATTGACAAGACGTACAATATTATTAAACAAGAAGCTGATAAAGGGCGTTTGTTTTTCTGTTTAGCTTTGTAAACATGTCCAATGTTGTAAAACATTGAATTGCTTTTCAAATTTTTAAATCTTAAATACTGTGTGCCAAACTTGCGAGTTATAGAATTTAAAACAGCTTTGCAACTGTGTTTTTTGATAAGCTGTATCTATATGCTCACACTTTTGTGATTATTGTTATATAGGCTGTTAAAATACGTAACATTTTTGCTGCAAAGAGAACATGCGAGAACAGCTCATACACTTGTTAAAAGTGTGACCTGTTAGTATATATTAACAACTTAGTTTTTAATGTTAGTAAGAACCTTGTTGGCGTGCGCTTGACGGTTTTTGTGCTACTTGTATAATTCGTTGTTTAATACTGTACTGAATTTAAGTCTGTCATGCTTACATGAAACTTTAACTATAAAATAGCTATAAAGACAGTTTAAACCTTTGTCTACTATAATGACAAGTCGTACAATATTATTTAACAAAATCCTGATAAAAAACGTTTGTCGTTCAGGTTAGCTTAGCTTACCTTTTTAGTGTTGTAAAACTTGTGTGCTATAACGATGAGCACAGTAAGTCTAGCTTTAGGGTACAGAAATCTTAAATATCTCACGTAAACATGATTTAAATATGCATGTTAAAATATTAACAAGCATTGAATTTTGTGCTAATTTAATCTTGGTTTGCGTCTTAATTCACTTAGGTTGTGCTATTTATGTTTGCAAGTGTGACTATGCTTCCGTGCATAAATATTTATGTTTCAGGTGCTTTTTGAAACTCGAATTGCTTTACGAATTGTTAGAATCTGCAATACTGTGTGCGCTAAATTTGTAGGTTACAAATCTTCAAGCAGCTTAGCAACCGTGTTTCTTAATTAAACATATCGAAAAGCGCACACTAAGGTGAGTATTGTTATATAGGCATGTTAAAATACATAATACTGTGGCTGGTAAGAAATGTGGGAATACTTAGTATTGCTGCTAAAAAGAAAACTTGCAAGAACAGCTCATAAACTTGTTAAAAATCTAACTTGTTAGATAAAGATGTTAAAACACTAACTAGACAAAATCTATAAAAACTAGTTTAACTTTAGTGTGTTAAATTGACAATACGTACAATATTATTTAACAAAAAGCTGATTAAGAGCGTTTGTTTTTTTGTTTTGCTTTGTACACATTATGAATGTTGTAAAACTTGTCTGCTATACAGATAAGCACAGTTGGCATAGGTTTAGCGTACACAAATCCTAAATTTCTTACGTAAACATGATTTAAATATGCCTGTTGAAATATTACTAGGCATTTTGTTTTGTAGGTAATTCCATCTTAGTCATCGTCTGTAATCACCTATACTTTGTTATTCATGTTTGCAAGTGTAATTATGCTCCCATGCACACATTATTAATGTAACAAGTGCTTTTAAATTATCAAACTAGTAAGACGTTAAAGCTAACCTATTAACAATGATTAACAAGTTAGAATTTTAAACTAATTTTTAATGTTTTTGCAGGTTTACGTATTGTAGCAGCTCACCTAGTTTTAATAATGGCAGTATTAAGCACGGCATAACGCATACGTTTTTCAAAAGTTAAGTTTACAGCACCGCTCTTCAAATAGACAGTAAAGCTGACCTCTTAACAACTATTAACAAGTTAGAATTTTAAACTAAATCTTTAGGTTTTTGCAGATTTAGGTTTTGTAGCAGCTAATTTGGTTTTATTTATAAAAGTTAAAAGCAGGGCAGCACGCATACGTTTATCAAAAATCAAGTTGACAGCACTGCTGTTTAAATAGACGTTAAAGCTGATTTGTTAACAAATATTACCAGGTCAGTATTTTTAACTAATTTTAAAAGTTTTTGCTAGTTTAATCTCGTAGCAGCTTACCTAGGGTTTAAATTATGGCACAAATTTGAAAAACCAGCACTCATACGTTTTAAAAAAAATCTAGCTGACGGCACTGCTGTTTAAATATACGCTAAAGCTGACTTGTTAACAATTATTAACAGGTCAGAATTTAAAACTACATTTTGAGGTTTTTGCTAATTTAAATTAGTTAGCAACTTACTTGGTTTACATTTTTGACAGATATACGTACGCCAGCATGCGTCAACTTATAAAACAATCCAGTGGACGCCACTGCTCTTTAAATAGGCGGTAAAGCTGACCTCTTAACAATTAATAACAAGTCACAATTTTAAACTAATTGTCAAGGTTTCTGAAGGTTTGAGTTTTGTAGCAGCTTACCAAGTTTTATTTATGAAAGTTATAAGCAAGGTAGCACGCATACGTTTAAAAAAATTCAAGTTGACAGCACTGCTGTTTAAATAGACGTTAAAGCCGATTTGTTAACAAATATTACCAGGTCAGTATTTTTAACAAATTTTAAAGGTTTGTGCTAGTTTAATCTCGTAGCAGCTTACCTGTGGTTTAAATTATGGCACAAATTTGAAAACTTAGCACTCACACGTTTCAAAAAAAATCTAGTTGACGGCACTGCTGTTTAAATATACGCTGAAGCTGACGTGTTAACAATTATTAACAGGTCAGAATTTGTAAATAATGTTTGAGGTTTTTTGTAGTTTGAGTTAGTTAGCAGCTCACCTGGTTTTAATTTTTGGCAGGTTTATGTACGCACGCATGCTTAAATTTAAAAAAATTCCAGTTTACGCTACTGCTCTCTAAATAGACGTTAAAGCTGACTTCTTAACAATGATCAACAAGTAAAAATTTTGAACTAATTTTTATGGTTTTTGCAGGTTCTGAAGCAGCTTGACTAGTTTTATTTAAGGCCGTAATGAGCTGAACAGCACGCAAACGTTTTTAAAAAAATTAGGTTGACAGCACTGCTTTTTAACTAGACGTTAAAGCTGACCTCTTAACAATTATTAACAAGTTAGAATTTTAAACTAATTTTAATAGTTTTTGCAGGTTTGAGTTTTGTAGCAGCTGACCTAGTTTTATTTATAGCAGTTATGAGCAAAACAGCACGCATTCGTTTAAAAAAATCATGTTGAAAGCAATGCTGTTAAAATAGACGTTAAAGCTGATTTGTTAACAATTAGTAACAGGTCAGTAATATTAACTAATTTTAAAGGTTTTGGCTAGTTTAATTTCGTAAAAGCTTACCTGGGGTTTTAATTATGGCAGAAATTTGCTAAGCAGCAGGCATACGTTTAAAAAAAAATCTAGTTTACGGCACTGCCGTTTAAATAGACGTTTAATCTTATTTGTTAACAATTATTAACAGGTCAGAATTTGAAACTAATTTTTGGTTTTTTCTAGTTTCAGTTAGTTAGCAGCTTATCTGATTTAATATTTTGGCAGATAAACATACGCAGGCATGCGTAAGTTTTTAAAACAATATCCAGTTAACGCTAATGCTCTTTAAATAGACGATAAAGCTGACCTCTTAGCAATGATCAGCAATTTAGAATTTTAAACCTATTTTTCAGGATTTTGCATTTTTAAGTTTTCAAGCAGCCTAAATAGTTGTATTAATGGCCGTAATGAGCTGGGCAGCACGCTTACGTTTTTAAAATATTAAGGCTGACGGCACAGCTCTGCGAATAGACGTTAAAGCAGACCTCTTAACAATTATTAAAAAATTAGAATGTTGAAATAAATTTTGAGGTTTTTGCAGGTTTGAGTTTTGTAGCAGCTTACCTAGTTTTATTTATGGCGGAAATAACCACGGCAGATCGCATACGTTTTTTTAAAAATTAAGTTGACAGCGCTGCTCTTTAAATAGACGTTAAAGCTGACTTGTTAACAATTATTAACAGGTCAGTATTTTAAACTAATTTTAAAGGTTTTTGCTAGTTTAATTTTGAAGCAGCTTACATGAAATATTAATTATAGCAAAAATTTGCATAGCAGCACGCAAGCGTGTTAAAAAATTCAGTTAACGGCACTGCTGTTTAAATATAGGCTAAAGCTGACTTGTTAACCATTATGAACAGGTCAGAATATGAAACAGATTCCTAAGGTTTTTGCTAGTTTAAGTTGATTAGCAGCTCATCTAGTTTTAATTGTTGGCAGGTATACGTACGCCAGTATGCGTAACTATTAAATACAATCCAGTTTACGCCACTGCTCTTTAAATAAGCGTTAAAGCTGACCTCTTAGCAATGATAAACAAGTCAGAGTTTTGAATTAATTGCAAACGTTTTTGCACGTTTAAGTTTTTTAGCATATTGCCTAGTTTTATTTATGGCAGTAGTAAGCAGGGCAGCACGCATACGTTTTAAGAAAAATTAGTTTAACAGCACTGCTTTTCAAATAGACGTTAAAGCTGACCTGTTAACAATTATTACCTAGTTTGAATTTTAAACTAATTTTTAAGGTTTTTGCAGGTTTAGGTTTTGTAGCAGCTTACCTAGTTTTTTTTTGGAAGTTATGAGCGGAGCATCACGCATACGGTAAAAACAATTCAAGTTGACAGCACTGCTGGTGAAAAAGACGTTAAAGCTGATTTGTTAACAATTATTAACAGGTCAGAACTCAAAACTAATTTTTAAGGTTTTTGCTAGTATTAGTTAGTTAGCAGCTTACCTGGTTTTAATTTTTGGCAGGTATACGTACGCAAGCAAGCGTAAATTTAAAACAAAATCCAATTACCGCTTCTGCTCTTCATTTAGACGTTAAAGCTGACCTCCTAACAATGATTAATAACTCAACATTTTGAACTTATTTTTAAGGTTTTGGTAGTTTTAAGTTTTGTAGCAGCTTACATAGTTTCATTTATAGTTGTAATGAGCTAGGCAGCTTTCATACGTTTAAACAGAACTCTAGTTGACGGTACTGCTATTTGAATAGACGTTACAGCTGACTTCTTAACAATCATTAACAACTCCAAGTTTGCAACTTATTATTATCGTTTTTGCAGGGTTAGGCTTTGTAGCAGCACACCTATATTTAATTATGGCAGTAATGAGCAGGGCTGAACGCATACGTTGTTTTAAAAATAAAGTTGACAGCACTGCTCTCCAAATAGACACTAAAGCTGATTTGTTAACAATCATTAACAACTCAGTATTTTAAACTAAGTTTAAAGGTTTTTGCTTGTCTAATTTTGAAGCATCTTACCTGGGATTTAAATCATGGCAGATATTTGCGAAGCAGCACGCAAACGTTAAAAAACAAATCCATTTGACGGCACTTGTGTTTAATTATACGCGTAATTATTCTTGTTAACAATTATTAACAGGTCAGAATTTGAAACTAAGTTTTGAGGTTTTTGCTAGTTTTAAGTAAATAGCAGCTTACTTAGTTTTAATTTTTGGCAGGTAAACGTACGCCAGAATGCGTACATTTAAAAAACAATCCAGTCAACGCCAGTTATTTTTTATTGGACGTTAAAGCTGACCCCTGCACAATAATTAACAAGTCAAAATTTTGAACCAATTTTTAAGGTTTTTGCAGGCTTGGGTTTTAAAGCAGTTTATCTAGTTTTAATTATAGCAGTAATAAGCAAAGCAGCACGCCAACGTTTGTAAAAAAATCAAATTGACAGCTTGCTGTTCAAATTGACGTTATAGCTGACCTCTTAACAATTTCTAACAAGTTAGTATGTTGAACTTTTTTTTAAGGTTTTTGCAGGCTTGGGTTTTGAAGCAGCTTATCTAGTTTTAATAAGGGCAGTAATAAGCAGAGCAGCACGCATACGTTATAAAAAATCTAGTTGACAGCACTGCTGTTTATCTAGACGTAAAAGCAGATTTGCTAACAATTATTAACAGCTCAGTATTTTAAACTAATTTTAAAGGTTTTTGTCAGTTTAATTTTGTAGCCGCTTACCTGCGATTTCAATTATAGCAAACATTTGCAAAGCAGCACGCATACGTTTTAAAACAAATCTAGTTGACGGCACTAATGTTCAGGTATAAGCTAAAGCTGACTTGTTATTATTTAATAACAGGTCAGAATTTGAAACTCATTTTTAGGGTTATCGCAAGTTTCATTTAGTAGCAGTTTACCTGGAAATTAAATTATGCCAGAAATTTGCAGAACAGCACGCTTTCATTTTAAAACAAATCTAGTTGCCTGCACTGCTGTTCAAATAAACGTTAAAGCTGACCTTTTAACAAAAATTAACAAGTAAGGAATTTTAACTAATTGTAATGGTTTTTGCAGGTTTAAATTTTGTAGCAGCTTACGCAGTTTTATTTATGGCAGTACGAAGCAAGGTAGCACGCAAACGTTGATAAAAAAGTCAAGTTGACAGCACTGTTCTTTGCATAGACGTTATAGCTGATCTCTTAACAATTATTAACAAGTTACAATTTTGAAATAATTTTAAAGGTTTTTGCAGGTTTGAGTTTTGTAGCAGCTTACCTAGTTTTATTGATGGCAATAATCCGCATTACAGAACGCATTCGTTTTTTAAAAAATTAGGTTAACAGGACTGCTCCTTAAATTAACGTTAAAACTGACCTCTTAACAATTATTAACAAGCTAGATTGTTAAACTAATTGTAAACATTTTTGCAGGTTTATGTTTTGAATCAGCTCATCTATTTTTATTTATGGCAGTAACAAGCAGGGCAGCACGCACACGTTTTATGAAAAACAAAGCTTACAGCACTGCTGTTGAAATAGACAATAAAGCAGACCACTTAACAATTATTAACAAGTTAGAGTTTTAAACCAATTTTTAAGGTTTTTAAATGTTTAGGTTTTGAAGCAGCTTACCTTGTTTTATTTAAATCAGTTATAAGCAGGGCAGCACGCTAACAATTGTGAAAAAATCAAATTGACAGCAGTGCTGTTCAAATAGACGTTAAAGCTGACCTTTAAACACTGATTAACAAGTTAGAATGTTGAACTAATTGTTAAGGTTTTTGCAGGCTTGGGTTTTGAAGCAGCTTATCTAGTTTTAATTATAGCAGTAATAAGCAAGGCAGCACGCATACGTTTAAAAAAATCTAGTTGACAGCACTGCTGTTTATCTAGACGTTAAAGCAGATTTGTTAACAATTATTAACAGCTCAGTATTTTAAACTAATTTTAAAGGTTTTTGCCAGTTTAATTTTGTAGCCGCTTACCTGCGATTTAAATTATAGAAAACATTAGCACAGCAGCACGCATACGTTTTAAAACAAATCTAGTTGACGGCACTGCTTTTCAGGTATACGCTAAAGCTGACTTGTTACCATTTAATAACAGGCCAGAATTTGAAACTAATTTTTAAGGTTTTCGCAAGTTTAATTTAGTAGCAGTTGACCTGGGAATTAAACTATGCCAGAAATTTGCAAAACCGCACGCTTACGTTTTAAAACAAATCTAGTTGCCGGCACTGCTGTTCAAATAGAAGTTAAAGCTGACCTCCTAACAAAAATAACCACGTAAGGATTTTTAACTAATTGTAATGGTTTTTTCAGGTTTAAATTTTGTAGCAGCTTACGCAGTTGTATTTATGGCAGTAATAAGCAAGGCAGCACGCAAACGTTGATAAAAAAGTCAAGCTGACAGCACTGCTTCTTGAATAGACGTTAAAGCTGATCTCTTAACAATTATTAACAAGTTACAATTTTGGACTAATTTTAAAGGTTTTTGCAGGTTTAAGTTTTGTAGCAGCTTACTTAGTTTTATTTATGGCAGTAATCCGCTTTACAGAACGCAAAAGTTTTTAAAAAAATTGAGATAACAGCACTGCTCTTTAAATTGACGTTAAAACTGACCTTTTAACAATTATTAACAAGCGAGAATTTTGAACTTATTGTAAACATTTTTGCAGATTCAAGTTTTGTAGCAGCTTACCTATTTTTATTTAAGGCAGTAATAAGTAGGGCAGCACGCATACGTTAAAAAAAAATTAAGTTGACAGCATTGCTGTTTAAATAGACGTGTAAGCTGACTTCTTAACAATTATTAACAAGTTACAATTTTAAACTAATTTTTAAGGTTTTTGCAGGTTT